>JAAAYG020024177.1:39533-54526 GCA_009936455.2 Tomocerus minor | reverse complement strand
AAATCCTTCTGCAAAATACGAATAAAGGTTGTAAGTTTTATGTTCTAACCGCTGCTACAACTCATTTCTTGAACAATCAGGTTAAAATTAATAATAATCAGTACATATAATTTCATCGACATTCTACAAGATCCAATTTGGAATTTTTGAATGGTTCTATCCCCAACAGGTTGATGGGTTTTGTTTGAAATTGGCAATTCCGAAATTCAATGAGTTGCATTACAACCTTGGCACCTATGGCAGCTAGTAGCTTCAAACTGCAAAGACTAAATTAGAATAAAAAAAATTATGGCACAAGGCACAATTAGGATTGTCAGCTTTTTTTTGGTCGAGTTAACAGTTACTGCCAACGCTCAATGGTTTTCAATTTGTTACGAATTGTTTGAAAGGTGATATGAAGAACTTAGTAGCTGTAAATGCCTTATTATTTATTGACGAGAAAGATTATTGTGACTAAAATGACTAACTAGAATTAAGAGTATACATCAGAAACTTCTAGCATCTGAACAACTGTATATACAAGTTCGATTAACACTAATTGACTGATGACGTATTATTCAAGGGATTTAAAGGTTTGCTGTCCCTGAATCCGTTTCTCATTTAAGATTTAACGGTCGCCCATTTCAAGGGCAAACGAAAGGAGACAGTCTGCTGCTACTCTGCTTACTCTATTTCTAGTCTGCTCAGGTTATCATTTCAATTTGATTTAGTTCCTTTCCCTGTTGATTGAATTTTCGGATTGTCCTATTTAATTTCTGAGCGACATTTTATATCTAGTACAGTAGTACTAGTAGTCATAGTCATACTAAAAAGGAACCTGAGTTAATAATGTGAAGGACTGAAGGCTGAAGGGTAAAAAAAGAAAGTATGTCTGCTATAACCAATCAAGTGTCCTCTCTGGGGAGCTTGATGTTCAATCAAATGGCATTTTAAATCAAACAAAGTCAATCTAGTCCTTGTAAATACTGATGATAGAACAGACATGCCCAGTAAAAGTGTAGAGAATAAAATGCATATTTTAGGGGCGTAGGGCAGCTAACTACAAAATTACAAGTTTTTGGAGGAGTTATTGCCGCATTTCTTTTTGTCCAGTGTGCAATACTTTTGAGTTTCATTTGCAATTTGTCTTCTTGTATATTAAGGCAATGTTGTCCGCATATATTATCTATTATTTTTATGTGGGTGCATAACAGCATAAACAATGGGTAAGTCGCAGAGCTGGCGTTGAACGAAAATGCATCGATATCGGATATCATGTTAGCTGGCGCGTTAAGTTGTGGAAGGTATTATTGGCCCGGAAAAGTAAAGCTCGCTCCTGGACTTCGCGTGTTTAATTTTTTTCTTCCGTTGCACTTTGTCTATAACGTGTGGCAATGGCATCAACCGCTTACTCATAATCTCCTGTCCCTATGTTTTTGGTCTTGGTGGATGGTAGTGCGGTTGGTTTTGGTCTTAGGTAGTCTGTCTGTTGAGTTGAACTGTGTAGTGTAATGGAATTACTGTCATGACATGTTCGCTTGAAGTAAAAGTGTATTATATATACAAAGAGCGACCACATTTCAAGGGAAAGTACTCATTTGTACATGAACACTACACAAAACATAAACACTTTGACAGTATGAAATGAAGCAGCCATGCATGCAAGTTAGTCATGCAGGGAACTCCATCATATCATCCACCAACAGTAGTTGAACTAAGGAAAAAAAAATTCAGGCTGACTGGGGTGTGGTCATGCGGTGTAATACTGACGTTTGTCAAGTGAATCTTGTGGGATATGGGAGTCAGAGTTGCGTCTTCTTATCAATATTTAACAGAACGTATAGGATTATGTGTAAATATATATACATTTTATTACATGCCTATGGGTAGCGTGGCAAAGACTTCTTATGCAAAATGTATTGTGATGTCCCTTCTGGCACATTCCCCATTTTCAATTAATTTTTCGTGGTAATGTAGGTTCCAAAAATACATGATCATCTTTTTATCCGTTATATAACATTTTGAATCTGCTGCATGCCTCCAGCATAATGTTATTCAGAACAATGCCACATTTAATCAGGGTCAGTAGAATTTAGCACAATAGATGGGAATAGTAAAAAAAAGTTCGTTTTTGTTAGTAGATAGTTAATAAAATTATGTTAGCAGTAGTAGTTATATCGTCAGTTTGATGTTTAATTTGCAGGTTATTATATTCACTTGGGAAATATTTACAACAATAAAGTGGGTAAAATGTAATAAAATATTAATTTGTCTGGGCAGAAGTTGTGTTTAAGAATATTGTTTAGCTGTGTGCATAGTTTGCTATGTATATATTCTAGTTTTCTCTCTGAGTCTTTGAATCTAAGTTTGTTACGACAAGCGTAAGATCTTTCTCTGACTGTGACATAAAATCTTAAATTCTTGAAAAGTTTGCTTGAGTTGTGCTTTGTTTTATGACGTCTTAAAAGAATAACGACGAGAACTCGTGGCCTTAGTCTTCTTTCGTCCTCCTTCTGAAATATGAATGAAGAATTATTAGTTTAGATAGTCAGGTTATTTTAGGTTGGCCTTCACCTGTGGTTACATATAGGAAGGAAATGTTGGATAAAATACTACACCTACAACCAACTATGGTATTATATAATTGTGTCGAGTAGAGCAAGGGGGTTAGGCAATAACTGAAACTAAAGAGTGAAGAGCAAGAAAATTGAAAATAAATTCGTCTCCTAGGCTGGTATAGTCACACCTCAAGTTTTTAATTGATAGTTAGTTGTTATTGCTCTCTAGTATGTATAAAATGTATTAATTTTCATTGCATGTATGTATGGACAATAATTAATGAATGATATTAATAGTACCTCAGCTACACCTGAATCCCGAAGCAATTCCCTAATTTTAAATATTACTTTCATGTGTAGTTAAAATTATTGCAGTGCAGTAGTTAAAAGTAGCTGTCATTCTCGGTCGCTCTAAGCAGTAGCTCACTCAGTATTTAAAATAAGGCTATATTCGTCGGAAATCTTGTACTTTAGTACTAGACCTTTATGTATTGCCTTATTCGAACTTTGACATAAGGAGCAGGAGCAGTGTGCTTACAATTAATGCTAAGTCATTTTATGCACGTTGTATGTACTTTTAATCTGTTTGTAGAAAACTGGGATATAATAAATTAACTAAACCGACTGAACTCATTACGTAATTTAGCTTTAATCATTCGTCTTCAATTATATACTTGAGATCCTGCGTCATCCTGGAGCAGTTTCTTTAAGTAGGTATCTGAAAAGCTGAAATATTATTATGAGTCAATAGAGCATTTCTTGCTATTACAATAGCCGTTATACCATTTGTTTCAAGTTTTTATCATATTTATCTATATACTGATTCAATTCTACTTGTTCGTTGTTCATGTAGAGGGGATAAAGTTAGGATAGTTGTGAAGAAAGTCGAGATTAGAAGGAATTAATGTAGGTATTTAATAGAGAGAGGTAGAGGTACATGTAATAATAGCTTGGTTTGAATCTGTCAAGCGAGGTTGCAAATTATTCACGGTGTCTTTATCTCAATTCTCAACAGAATACTGTCTTCTAATCTGCTGCTACATATATAAACATAAATCTGCCCGATACAAATAGTTCATAGTTCACCACCCTAGTGAGTAATAGAAGTTAGCTCAATAGCATCTCTCTCCACTTAATATGAAATCCTAATGTACTACTGTGCTACTCCTCTTCTTCCTTCTTTCCTTCTGCCCACTGTAGGGCAAACATGAAGCCATATGCTGTAGCAAGCTTCTCGTCTACAACGATTTATACATGTCTATATGTAATCCACGTTTAATCTTCTAACGACCTTATAAATGTGAGCTTAAGTTTCTGTTTGAGAAGTAACCCAGAGCTGAGTCCAAGTCACTCGCCTGCTCCTCCACTTCCTTCCTACAGATATAACTAAGTTGTCATCTGTACTTTTCTTATTTACTACTATTTTTTTGTTACATTGCTATATGGAATGGATGGCATTCATTCACATTGTGGTTATTAATATGGTTGTGGTAGTGGTATAATGGTACAGGAAAATTGTAATATTACAATGCAATGCGCAATGCATTCAATACAAACTGTATTACTACTACGTATTCAAAATGTTTTGGATGGGCTAACTGGGCTATTTGTATTGCCTCATTTCATTTTCTTTCTTTCCTTGCATTATTTATTGAATTATAATTTTAGTTTGTGAGCTTGGAGTTTTGGTAGTATTACCATTCTATAATATTTTGTCTTTCGTGCATAGATGAACAAAGGCGATGCTATAGCTATAGTATGATGAAATGATGATATGGTGGTTTCTTGTTGTTCATTCATGAACTGTGTTTTCACGTTTCCTGAGAATCCAAGCACTGTAAGCGTTTATATAAGGATATATATATATTGGCGCTACATTACGTGTAATAGTAGACTTAAATTAGCTATAACATTTTTGTTTTATTTAATAGTTCCAAGTTGTGTTGTATGCTAATTTAGTGTTCTACTTCGTTCATGGGTTACAACAAAGTTAATGAAAACTGCTCAGAAACTATCCGATATTGGCCTACATTAATTATGTCACCTTAAAAATATAGGAAAATACCGTTGTTCCTTGTCAGTCCCGTCGTTCCGTCCTGTCGTATTTTGTGCTTTTTGTTTTAAAAATGTCAACTTATAAACCCAATCTATAGCAACAGACTATTCTATTGGCATCTTAAATATTGCCAATACGTTTATGTACTGGCCAATTAAGAAAACTACTTACATTCTGTCTTTATTTATGACGTTGGCTATAGGTAAATCTATCTCCCATAACTCTGTATCAGTTATAGTAATACTTGTTTGAAGCAGTTCGTAAATACCTCATAAGTTCGTGAGAATAGTGAGAAAAAAAGATACCGACTCAGAGAATGAAGTGGATGTAGGCTGCAGACACCAGACTTGCGTGTCTGTACCGAAATATAATTGCGCATAGATGGCTAATTATTGTTTCGATAATTAACCGTATATATAGCCATTTCGTAGAATAATGTCTGGATAAAATAAGAAGTTTCGGATCGAAGTTAAAAAATTATTTTTAAATTGGCAAGCTTGAGATCAGTTGAATTATATTTGATGTGCAATTCTGACATTAGTAGTAGTGATTTGTAATTTATGCATATGACATGTAATCAATGCACTGAGAGGCAACTATATTATTTCCTTCCAGCAGCCCACGATATTTGTAGGCAATGCATGGCGGAAGGTACACATATGTAAATGCATGCATTTGCTCTCGTCTACTCTCGTCTTCTGTAGTGATAAATATAGACAACTGCATGTAAAAATGTATTGAAAAACATCTGGATCTACTGTGTCATCAGAACAGAAATATTTATGTAGCTGCTACTACTACTGTACTTCTATTTTTATGGTATGCCTTTTTAACATGTGAGCATGTGGCTATGATTGTTGAAATCCGAGAAAACCATATAATACAATGATTCAATGCTATATGATGAGTCTGACTTTCATATAGTGGAGATGTTTTTCTGAGGTGGGGTGAAAATTGTAAATTGAAAACGAACGTTCATTAGCTTTAAGATTGTAGAAATAATTAGATTACTTGTAGCTGTAATGGCAGAATGATTGTAATACCGTCAATATCGAGCTGCTGGCTGTATAGTATTTTCCTGTAGCGTATTAAGCATATAAAATTATTAAATTACTATCGTCATCCATCATACATAACTTAAACTTGCTGTTAGCTTCCCTATTGTTAGGGAAAAAAGGGGAAGCACAGAATAGAGATTTTGTAAACGATGTTTAAAGCAAAATTATAATGGACAAAAAGTACGGAGAAGTCAAAACTTGTTTTACGACTTCGTTATCTTGTATAAGGGAAAAGATAATCTCTGTGTTTAACATCATGCTGGCATGTTTTCACCAATAACTGCATTTTATGTATCATAGCTGAGGTTTAAGTTATATGATGCAGTGATAAGATTGATAAACACTTGCTACTACACGAACTACATATTGAATCAGAAGCATGTACTTATGATACTTGTTTTCGTAGAATCTACTGCTAACTTTTGTTGATCCAGTTAAGTCGTTAAGTATAATCTGTTGTAATACAACTATACTCTTTATAGTCTGTCTGTATCACCAAAGGCATGTGAATCATCTTTTTCGGAAATACTTAACTCGTGATGTGAATTTTGCCAGCAAATCCTACACTCCCACACCACATTTTGTATCTGATCTTATCGGATGTTATCTAGAACTCAGATATTTATTAGGCACATATATAATCTTATTATTGTATTTTTAAATGAGAGCTCTCTGAAAAGGGAAATTGGATTATTCAGCAACTAGAAACCCAAGCATCTCTTCTTTCATTCCCACAAATATGAAAAGAATGAACTCGAAGTGAAACGAAGCCGTAGCTAGTTAATTTCGTTTCCAGAAGTAACTTTTGAAGTCTGTAATACCTGGTTATCTTGCAAACTGAAAGTCTTTTATTGTGGGATGCGTCATGCTCAGCTACAAAATTCATACAGAGATGTACATTCATATAAACAGATCTTTTGATGTCTAAATAAAAGATATCTAACAAACTATTTAAACTAGCATTATAATTTTGAAAACCTGACATTGACACTAATTGAGACTTCTGTCAGAAAATTAGGCCAAATCTTGTTGGGAATTGTAATACAAACTAGTACTAATGCGTCTTGAAGTATTGATGTTGGAGATTTTAGATAATTAGATTTATTGTAAGCTTTTAAAACTCTGTTCAAAAGCATGTCTGACATAAAATTGAATGTAATTGGGATGTAGTTCGTTTGTAATTGTTAATTGAAAAATTGAATACCTTTCGAAGTTGCACCAATGCAATCGAGGTTAGTCTAAATAGGAACAAAAATAATCTTATAAAGTCCCGTACCGGTACTTAATAATGATCGTGAGTACGAACCGCACTTTACAGACTACAGCGCAAATTATATCGTATGTTTAATTTTGTTATAAGGCACTGTTTGACTGTTGATGTTAATGATGTTTTCTCATTCTCCTCTCTATACACATATTATAGTCTATGCCTTCTCAAAACAAGACGCAAATACAAATAATGTTTTCACTTCTATGTTTATTGAAAGAAAGTTTTCACTTGCGAAAACAAGCCAAACAGCTTTGATGAAAAATACTATGTAACTATGCATTGCAATATAAAATCCTTATATTGTCTAATTGTAGTGAATTATAAAAGCTTAGATTTGTTAATTTGCGATGTATGTCTGTGTACCTGCCTTTTTGTACTTTTCCCTTATTATTACTAAAGTGCTTTTGAGGTTGAAGAAATCTCGTTGTATCAACGAAATTGGTGGAACATTATGGAAAAACAGATGTATGCTTAGGAGAAGAGCTTTGACTTAAGCAAACAATTGCATCGATTGCCTATAGAATACTTATAACTTTACTAATAGTGGTGAACTATAACTATATAGATAGTGGGTACTTTGAGAAAGCGTATTAAATAAAAGTGTAAAGGTCAACTGTCAAGTTGAGTCGAACTCTCCCGAGTATTTGCCAAAGTAGAAGTCATAAAAAACATGTAATGGAAAACTTTTGAGAATGGCAAAGAATTCATGCAATAGAGAAAGTAGATATAGTAAATACCTACAGTACATAGCGTCTGTGATTTAGGTGTTATATAATTGAAATAGAAAGCGAATATCTATGGATTAATTGTTGATTGCTATATATGCCAAAAGTTGTGTACGTTTTTAGATTATTCTCTCTTCTTGTACTCAAAGTGACATACGCAATTTTATTTTTTGCGAATCTCAAAACACGGAGTTAACTTAGAAGTTGGAACATAATAATATTATTATGCCATTGATGGCATGGAAGTAATCTTGCTAACTTCTTACGTGTATGGCTGTTATTTGACTGTGTAATACAGTGATACATGTTTACCTAGTACAGGCAAATGTACATTGCAAAGACCAGATCGTTGTTGATTGAAAAAATGTGCAGATGAACATGTACAAATATTTGCTCAGTTGTATAATATCTATTTATTGTACTCATAATTGTTAGCAGTAAAACGTTAACTGGAGGTTGATTGTGTCACTTTTTGCCCGTATCGTGCACTGAACTATTTTTACTATGCTATTTCTTACTTATAATATTGTTGACGAAAGAAGGGACTGTTGCTGGTTGCACATGATAAGGAGCTTTGTTTACGGTTAATAAGCAATGGAAAAGCAATGTATTTTCCATTTATTACTTTACCTAGAGAGGTGTATTGGCGTTGGCAATAATCGTATGTTGTATTCGTGGTCTTGTTGTTGCCAGTTAAATCGAGATACTTTTCACAGACTTACGACATTCTTTTTGTCAGTTAAATCGTTAATATGTTTCTCAACGTATAACTAGATGTTTGCATTCGTAGTTATTTTCAAAATCAGAACTGGAAGGATTATTTGATTTACATGCTCACTTACTGAAACTTGTTTCATTTTTATACGTAAAATATATTTATTACGATGTCTTCACTATTAGTTCAAGAATACATACAAGTGTATATATTTATTTTACGAAAAATATAGTTTGCTAAAATACCGCTTGCTTGTACAGGAATTTATTTTTCATACTATCGTGTTGTATAGTTTGAGATGGTTTGAGTTTTTCGCTTGCTCTTGTACTTATAGTTGCACAGATGGTAGATATGCGTAATAAAAAAGAATTGGGCCACTCAAGTCCTACTGCTCCGCTAAACGCACGTATTCTACATTTGTTATTTCTCGTAGCGGTCTAATGTGGTGTATGTCACATAAAGAAAATTCGAATGTCGGCTCGTATGTTACCAATGCAATTCTTAGTATGAAATCATGATGTATAGAGAATGGAGAATACTTAAAATGTAATACATAAAAAAAGTTGTTCGTTGGAATTTCCAACTTTTAAACCTAGGAAAGTATAAGGCAGGACTAGAAGTTGTACAAGTATATGTAATATAATGTCATTGCTACTACTCACTTTCACTCACTCAGAATCTCCGAATACTAAGTTAACAAAAAGGAAAACATAGAGTTTATAGTTTTAAATATTTTAAAGTTATGAACGTTTGATTTGTACCTGCATGTAACTCGGGGTATTTTGAATTTTATAAATAGTCGCAATACTTGTTCGTAGTAGTCGTTAGTAAAAATTAATAGAAGAAATTAAAAATAGACAGGAGGACTAAAAATGCTATCACTTAGTAAGCTGTCTTTAGCATCATACGTGAATTAAAGATAACAAAGCCGACGACAGGACCAGGATTAACCAAGGCGGCTCCTGGCAAACTTAGAGCCACCGTTATTCAATATTGCACGTAGTTAGGTACTGTGAAAGCTTTCCCTCGTATGCACTCAACTCCTGTCCACATAATACACAAATAATCAATAGAATTTAATTAAGAGCAATTATTTATAATGTCGAGTCAACATTAGCCAGACATTACAGTACCCGTTGTTGAATGAGCATTGAGTAGTTTGAGTACCTTCAAATCGTTTCAATGTGCTAGCGCCAAAGGGAAGTTAGCCAGAGTGATTTGATAAAGCGTATACTATCCCACATTACCTCTGCACAATAAATTAGTAAATCCGTACCTGTGTACCCAGACTAGAAGTTATAATGTTCAGTGAGTTTTCGTGGACATTATATAACGAACACATAATAATATGGGCTTACAGGTTTCGATTCACCCGAAGATTGACTTGGTATACCTCAGATAGTCTTTTTATTACATTATTACACTCACACTGCGCTCCTCGGACATTGACACAATCACTTAAAGTGAAAACATTAGCAGTCGGCTTACGGCTTTATTTTATTTAAAAGTATTTGCTTGCTTAGCTCACGGCTTCTTTTTCCTCTTATCATATCACAACGATATAAACTGGAAGTTATATATGGATAGGATATCTTTATATGAAATTAGATATAACTTAAAAAATAGAAGTGCAGCGGTGCCTTAGTTTACTCTTTGTCATTGAGTGGTATACTTGTAATTCTCATCCTAGTCTTGTAGAGGTTACTGTATCAGTAGATTGAATTATGAATTGAGTTGATGATGCGCAGTACATGTGATTCTATATGCTTCTATTCTAAATCCAAAATCCAACCTGTTCATGTTCACTTCAAAATGGATATGTAAAATTGAGTCATTATTAATACTCAACCGACTGAGTAATATGTAGAAATGAAGGTGTATAATGTAGCCAATGGAAGTTGAAAAGCAAAGGAAAGATTGAAAAGTTGATTAATTTCGTGGAGGTTGTAGCGCAAGTTGTGTGTTGTCCATAAGTACCCAATTACGTTTTTTTCTATTTTGCATGAAAAGTGTTGTTCATTGAGAATGCTCCAGACGCGTAATCAGTAGAGTTCAAAGCGAGAACTCCGGTAAAATAAAAATATGCAATGGCTGTAACTACAGTGAGTGAACTTTAATATAGTCAGTAAAACAACCTAGTACTTGTATTTTTTGCTATCACACTAAAATAATTACATGGATGCTAATAGGAATACACTGAGTACAGTAGTGTTTTTGCTACATGGTTTGGTTTAAGACAAAGGCAAATCCAGTAGTTGACTTATTGTTACTTGAGTCGAATGTACCTACAAATATGCACAACAGTAATTTAATGTTTCCTTTTTGTATCTTACTTGCAGAATTATTCATGAGAGTGGATTCACATCGGAAGACTTCAAGCAGTATCGTCCGGTAGTATATAGCAATACGATACAATCCCTTGTAGCCATCCTCAGAGCCATGCCCAATCTAGGAATCAACTTTGGGAATAATGAGAGAGAGGTCAATGTAAGTAACCTTACTGTACTCTAAACTAAATTATAATATTAGATCAAACAGCATTAGCTAACTAGTAAATAGTATGTGCTACTTACTATATGTATATGTGTATATATCTAGATTAATAAATAATAATAATCAGTAACTTTTTTATTTATGTGTGAATACGGAATAGATTTACGTAATTGATATTTATAAATAGTTAGGCAAGGTAACTGAATGTAAGTATAGAAACAGTACAAAGAACAAACGAGAAAAGCGTACATATATAAAATGTGAATGCAGAAGCTGAAAAATGAATTGTAAAAAAGTACAAGTACAATAGGCTTGCTTATTAGTGCCTATACTCTAGTTAAACATATTCTACAAAGTTAATTTACTTTATATAGTCGTATTGACACTGGAAAAACTCGTATTTTACAAGATGTGGAGTGTCTAATTGTCTATCTCAGTCTGGTCGTTATATTTTATGTATATGAATGATCTATAACCGCGTCGTGTGAGTCAGCCGGTGGGAGACGATGTTTACAAGCATACTAAAAATGCTTGTTGTTTATTTTTTTGTTTGTTATTTCCTATATGGAAGTACAATTATGTATTTATAGGATGTTAATAAAGTAGTTTATCTTGCTACTTTATCTTAAGTGTGCAAGTTGCAGCGTGGCTCGATAAGTAATTAAATAGATGGAAATGGCACATCATTATATTCAAAGATTATAGGGCAAGTTTTTTTGAATCATAGCATGTAAAGTGGAGAATAAAAGACGACCACGCAAATCAAAGCACTCGGATAGAAGTCGTAAAATGACTCTTGACTTTTGTGTGAGTTTGTGTAGGTGTTGCTCTTGTTATAATACAGTTTGTATTTTAACGATAAACAACGAAGGAGTGTAAGGGCTTTACTGGGCAACATTCTGTAATTAGCTTTTCAATAGTTAATGTGTGAAAATTTCAAGTTTTCCTTTGTTTCGTTTCACTTCAAGACTATTATATTGCGAAAAAAAGTAGTGAGTTATATGATTATGTTATGATTGAGCTTTAAACCTCCGTGAAGTGGAAGGAACAGTATAGAAAAAAGATTTCGTCACAAGATAAAGATCATTTAGTGCATATTGAGTTTATTTTATATTATTATTGCTGATGATATAGATTGTTAGCTATATTACATTACTTTGGCGAATTGAATGGATGAGTGAGTAATAGTATTATGTGCACAATTATAATTGGCAGGCGAAGTAGAAGGAAATCATAGAAGGATTGGTTGCTAATGAATAAATAATAGTTAGATAGGGTCAAACTGAAACTCAAAGGCAGTCACTGTCGGTGGGTAATGCAGTTTTCTCCCATCCTATACGTCATGCTGGGAGAGTAGATAATTAGTACAAACAATTATGTTAGTTTAAAGGTTTTCCATCCGCAGGTTGCGTCTTGTCATCTATTTAGTATCTAGCCGTAGTAGGTAATTCCGTAGTCAGCAAAGGAATTTTAATTAACTCTCCTAGAGTATCGAATTAAATTTTACTGCTATATGCTGCTTTACTGAGGTTAATGATACAATTTTAACTATGAAACTAATTTTTCCAAATTACATATTTCAGTATCATTATTTAGGACTAATTACACAGCTAACTCTAGTATCAGAGCTAGTGTAGTAGGATGTTGCAATTATACCACATATACTTATGATATTAATGACTTAATGACATCCGGATTCAAGCATTCAGTCTCTGTATCTGGTAATTGCTGTATATACATGTGGAGAAAGACCTTAAGTCTGATGATCTCTCTTCTTAGTAGTGTCAGAAATCAAGGATAGTATACATCGTCTGGTTGCAGCACTGACTTTCGTGGGTAGCCAAGTGTAAAATTGTTACTTCACTCATTCACTCTTGCAGGCCTTAGCTGCAATCGGGTGTAGAAAGCTTGATAATGTTAACAAAAATATAAATAAATAAATCTTGCCAATCTATTTGTACGAAAATCAGTGATTAATGATTAATAAATATTTGACTTTAGACGATTCAATGGAAGTAATAAATGATCTCAGCCGATTTTTATCTGTGTGTGTACAGTGTACACTATAATGGCAAATGGCATTGACAGTATTATATGTAGGTATATGAGTTTGCGAATGTCCCCTCGTGGATATGCAATTCATAATTAGGGATTTACAATATACGGAAGATTCTAATGTAGGAATTATGCTTGCTACGGTATTTATATTCTAGTTATTGAGCCACGTCAATCCGGTATAAATTGAATATAACAGTGACTATCGAGTTTGTATTGTTGTAACATACATTTTGAGTCTGGCAAACTTATAAAGCTAGTTCAGATGTAATAATAATGGTGTAGGTTGTAGGTATGGCTCGTCAGATTCAGACTGATGTCCCATTGCTATACGGTGCTGTGTAGCTTTGTCATGATTTGATTCGCTCGAAAGATTGTTTAGATTAGGTACTTAGTTGTCTTGTCGTTCGTTCCGTTGGACTGTGCGGAATCGAGTTGAAAATCAAATTAAATAAAGGAAGCAACTTGAAGTCTCCTCTCTTGTACTCTTACTATCTCTATTCTGTTTTGTTCTCCGTCGACCCTCTTCCTTTTGTCTGCAAACAGCTAAACAGCCTGGGCTTCAGATTGCCGTTCGTTCTACATGGGTTGGCGGTATAGGTTATGGGGCAATGTTAATGTAACTCTTCTCTACTCTGTTTTCTTCTCTGTAGGAGGATGTACAGTTGCTTGCTCTATTGGCAAGTGCAGAACACATACCACCACCGACCGATGCTGAAAAGAGAGAGAATTTACTGTAGAGCTAGAAAATGAGACTCATTCCACTTATTTCTTATTTCAATTCCGCATTTAGAAAGGCAAGTTGTTTATCCAACTTTGTTGACGCAACTGGATGTTTACTGTTTAGACGACGGTTTGCTTTGTTGTTGCACTGCATTGCTAGAAGTTTGCAACAAGATCTTCAGCGAAATACTGTGATGAGTCAAATGAAGTAATTTCGTATTGTTTGATGTTTGACTTGTGTTGTGTTTATGGCGGAGTAGTAGCGTAGAAGAGGTAGCTATAAAATGAATTCCAGACTTTCAGAAACGTTACTCACAACTGCTTCACTTACCTTACAGTTACAAAGCAATTTTGCAAATGCGTTATTTGGTTCTTCCAGCTTCAGTAAGAATGTTTATAAGTAAGCCAGTGTTTAATTTCAGGAAAAATCATTTGTTAGTGTGTATCAACGCTGTTTATGTACTTCAAGCTAAAATTTGAACATTGATGTTATATGCTATGCAAATAGGATTTCACATGCATCTGTACTTTCATCTTTCAATGCGAAAATGTAGCTTTGTAAGTCATTATTACGTACATAATGATAATTTTGTTTACATTTTATGTTAACAATTTCCACATGTCTTGCATGCATACACTTAGTGTATGCATCTTCTCGGCATATAGGTCAATAAGTTCAATGAGGTGAGAGATATCTGAAAGTTAAACGAAAAGAATCCACGAATATGATTGTCAACCTGTGAACTAAAAATGAATTATTTTGAAAAATGTTTATACTCGGAGGACCAATTTAATGTCATCATTGATTTGATTGAAATAGCAGTTAGTCACATTGCAATTTACTGCTACCTATTTTCTAATTTGTTTAAAGTTAAGTTGGAATTGACCAATCGTCGAATATGATTATTCCAGAGAATGGAAATGAATTTAATGAATAGGCAACAGAACAACTCGTAAGTTTTGATACACTAGAGAATTATAGAAGTTAATTTAATTTCCATGCTTGCTTCTTAGGTAGTTAGGTGCTTATATTATTTCTAAAACGTGAAACCCAAAAATGATGAAATTTTAGTTCATTTTGGTAGGTCACGACGAAGAGTCATTTATATTCAGCGCAGTGCAGTAGTTACGTGTACTTTGCGTATGCTCACTCAATTTATACATTGCATTTCTATTCGTTTTGGTTTTGTCATGAAAAAGTAAAAGATCCACCAGGAAGTAATCATGAATGAATGAATGAACATCATGTGGCTCTTCCTTTTTTGATTGTATTTGAAAAGAACATTTCAACATAGAAAGTTTAAAAGAAAATTAGCAAAGGGAATTAAGCATAGTGACTTAGCTTTAAAAATTGAAGGTTC
>JAAAYG020024177.1:3199-39433 GCA_009936455.2 Tomocerus minor | reverse complement strand
TTTCAACATAGAAAGTTTAAAAGAAAATTAGCAAAGGGAATTAAGCATAGTGACTTAGCTTTAAAAATTGAAGGTTCTAGGTTACGTTCCTGATGAGTTACCTATTAAGTTATAATAAGTACGGTTGTTAAAGGTAATTACTTGAATCGAGTCATCGTGGTACATCACTTGCAATAGTAATTATGTCATTGTATATTTATGATTCGAATTCGTATGTACGTTCAGTTAGGTAGTAAGCATATCCTCTTTTCCTCTTCAGTGATACAGATACAGATTATAAGCTACACAAAAGAACAGCACGAGAAACACTACTACTATTTTATTCAAAAGTGGTTTTGTAGTGCTCCGCCTTCCAATGTTTCTGTAGTGTAGACTAACTGCTAAGGTTCTGTAATTCTGTGCAAAAGAGTTTTGGTGCCATCTTCATCGTTTTGGAATGTGTTTATTGAACGCAGAATATTATCATTACAAGCATCATTGTAGGTCGATGACATTATGACATGAATGCGACACCGCAGTGTTTCTATCTACTTTGCTTTGTCTGCTACCCTCACTGTTGTAATTGAAAGTATTGTAATGTAGTAGACACTAGGTAAATGCAAGCCTAGAGAGACTTGACTAAGAGTACTGCAACGCTGAATGAAACTCGAAAGAGACAACTTATCATTGTTGCACTTGTAGTTAGCAGTCTTGCATAGAAAGCACAGGGGTAGCATATAGCTGGCTGCGAAATTACAAGTACCTACGATATTTAGTTTGTCAATTGAGTGAAGTCAAGTCTCACACTTCTCACTGTTGTTTATGATAATGTGTTTGTACTTGTAATACATGTATGGGCATAAAGTAAAATTGTTAAATTAGTACATAACCTTCTGATTTGGCTTGGAATTGATATTGAATGAAACAATTCTGGTGTTAAAACTCAAATTCATAATAGGATTTTGCAAGTTGCAATTTGCAATGGTTGCGGAACGTTTTACAATCAAGTATTACTATGTTATTTCATTATTCATTCCTTTTTTCATTCCTTTTTTACTTTATCATGCTCATAATTTTGTTTAAATACATGAATTTTACTGGATGTTTGTATTGTGGTGGATAGCGGATAGTTACAGTAGATAGATATTGAAATGTTGATCAACCATGATGTAACATCTTTTATCTCTTTACATCTGGATACACTGGGGTATCGTAATACATCTGTCTAAATATCATATGTAAGCGCACATAAATGTTAATTATGCATATTTTACTGTTAATGTACTGATTAGTAAGTATTTATGTGTAAAATAATACTTTTTTCACTTTTTTTAATTAGTTATTAAAGGACATGATGGAGAATTTAAGGTAGAAATTCTTTTAATGGAATGGGACAATATAAAATAAACTTATCGTTAATTAGGTAGTTTACGCCAAGACCTACATTACGTTATATTCTGTAACTAAGTTTTATTGTTTCGTAATAATAATGCCTTGTCTTTGTCTTTATCAGATTATCAGGAGTGGTGGAACTAAATTACTAAAGTTATGCTCAGTTTCTGTGTATTCGGATAAATTTATCAGCCACAAGTCACATAGTCTGTATCTAAGAATTAGTTAATGTCTAGCAACTCTAGTTTCGTGGTGATTATACGGCTACGACTACTGGTAGTAGTAGGAATGGTATAAAGAAATGCGCCGAAGAAATTTCCGCTAAATTATTCGTTTAGCACTTGAAGTGACATTTCATTTTGCAACGGAATGCTGTCTGTCTGCTTGCAAGCTGAAAAGTAAGTTAATCTAAAGATAGGGAGGATCTTATCAGCCTTTCTGTCTCTGTCTCGTTCTCGTTGTCCCTGTTTTTTTGTGAAGTGATGGAATGAGTAGCTCGTAGCTCATTTTTCATGTCATGCTATAGTATTTACTGAGTAAAAAGAACAGTGAGAGAAGATGAGACAAAATTAAAATGATTAGATAATGTGGTAACTAGTGTGAAGCGAAGTGACAAACGGAAGTATAGCATAGGAGGATAGGAAATGTCAGAAAAGTCTTAGTTAAGATTTGTAAGTAATGCAATCTAATTGCACAGGTTTAATGATGTTCTGTTAATGTGTGAATTGGGTGATTTTCTGATTCGTGGTTATAATGTGATATTTTGTTTTGATTTCACAGTCGGATGCCAAAATGGTTTTTGATGTAATTCAGCGGATGGAAGATACTGAGCCATTTTCAGAAGAGTTGCTGGCCGCTATGAAACGGTTATGGGCTGACCACGGCGTTCAGGAATGCTTCGGACGTTCCAATGAGTATCAGCTAAATGACTCTGCCAAATAGTAAGATTCACCTTCAAAAATATTATTTATGACTTAGTGAGTTCTTGAAGGGTTGGGATTTTTTATCAGTGTCCTTAACAATCAGTCAATCTGTATTTTGTGCTGAGTACGTTTCAGATAAAAAAATATAGAGGAGGGGATCGGATGATTGATTAATCATTTTATTATGTTCTTTATAGCTTCTTGGATGATTTGGATCGTCTCGGGACGAAAGATTACCAACCAACGGAACAAGACATTCTGCGGACGCGTGTGAAAACGACAGGGATAGTAGAAGTTCATTTTTCATTCAAGAATCTCAATTTCAAATTATTTGACGTGGGCGGACAGCGATCGGAAAGAAAGAAATGGATCCATTGCTTTGAAGATGTGACTGCCATTATTTTCTGTGTTGCTATGTCCGAATATGACCAGGTAAAATAACGTGGAATTCAGCTCTCACATACACAGTCATCTGTGATTAAGTCAAATACATTTTGTGTTAGTTAATAATAGTCATTTGTAATCAGTCCAAGAGAACAGAGACGCACGTTCGTGTAGAGTGACGTATGTAAATACGGTAATAACATAGTGTAATAAGTAATAATTGACAGTTTTCGAAACGCGATAGGCCTGGTCCTACATTTTCCTCGGGTTAAATGACTTTTGACTTTAGTATGCAGGACCGAAGAGAAGTAGACTTGTCCTGAGTCACGCCAAAAATGCATTACCATTACAAAGCACTGGAATCCTTTCTATTCAGACTGCGTTGAATTTGACTTGGCTGATGCGCTTCCCATGAGAAATGCACTACCAGTACTTTACTTTACACTCGCGCTTACTGTTTAAATAGGAATGGTATGGTGTAGACAGCCATATAATATTTTATTTCGACTATATTTACAGGGAGAGGAGTACATGGCTTAAGTATTTCTTTATGATAGTCACATTAGGGAAAGAGAAAGTTATAGGGTGTAATTCTATTGAATAGCATGAATAGAGAAAGTACTATCTGGAGTTGGTTCAAGTTGACGCTTCATGGACTCCATGGAGAAACATGCGATTTCATGAGCTTCAATTTTAATAACTATTACGTACGTACTTGCATTACCTTCCTAATTCCATTTATGTCCCTCCTTTCTTTGTAAACTTGGTATGTGTAGGTACAGAAGTACTTTTGTAGTTTAACTGTAGAGTAGTAATAATTTGTTTGTGCTCTAGAATGGCATGTTCTAGTTCTCTGACTTTTTTAGAAATAGTTTTAAACTGCATCTTTGTATTCATTATTATTATTAGGCCACTACCTTCATGTAGTGGTAAATAGATGAATTCTTCAATCCAGTTAAAGTTAAATGGAATCCCGAGGTTACGTATAAAAGTTTTAGCATTGAGTCAAAAATGTAAGGGGAAAAGGAAGAAGTTAGTTGTTCAGTCAGTTGTAAATGTACGCGTGTTTAGGTAAACAAATAATAATAACGTGCAGATGGAACATTTTTAAAAGACGCATGTTTATTATGAATGCCTGGCATTGAGTCAACTTATCCAATAATACTCATGGACTCTTAGATTCAGCTCTTCAGCCGAAGTTCTGATGAGGTATGTAAATTGGTGACTAATGTGGATATGGGTTAACAGACCCCGTGTTCAAATTGTATTTATAAGTGTGAGGTGGAGCTTATCTCATTCTTTGCTCATGTATAATTAGATGGAGAGTAATTCTCCAAATTAAGTCAGGTAATTACTACAGCTATTAGCATTTCAGCTCGTGTTAAAGCAACATTTTTCCTAGTAAGTACTGATTTCAATAGACATTAATCAGAATCAAAATCTTTTAGCTGATCAGAGAGTAAAAAGAAAAGAGCATCTTATGTAAGCATTTAAGCAAGGAAAAAAAGGTATAAAGCTGAAGTCATTTTTTGTTGGAGATACTATACTACATACAGCCAAAGTTTTATTTTTACAGTCAGTCACCTGTTTGAATTATAAATTACTGGATGTATAGTATATATTAGTGTAGTGCACTGCAGGAGTAATACTGTAATGCTACTGCTGTGTATGCACTTGATTCGTGCTGTCTTGGAAAGGTATTATTACGTTATTAGGAATTGGGTCCCTACAATGAAAAGGTTTGGCATAATTTGGCATGACTGCTGGTTTCGTCTACAAAATCAATATTCAGGTTCTAAAAGTGGTGCGGATAAATATAAGATATAGGTTGCAAAATGTATTCCTTACTTTAGTTGGTTTTGTATTGAAGGAAATAAGGGAGAGCCAGTTCATGAAAGGAAACTTGTGTGCTTGATACATGTATGTATTGTATACACATAGACATAGACATAACGTAGCAGTTTGAGGCAGTTTGTTATTAGTGCATAAAGGTAGAAGAACGATACAAGGGTAGAAAGTAAATGTATACGTCTGTTGTGCTCAGTAAAAAATGTTAGTGCTAAAGGCGTGCCGATTTTTTCGTTACTCACAGTTCACAGTAGCGTAGCACTTTGAAATGTCATTACGTATTTTATTTGGTCGGGTTGGACAGAAGGCCAGGCCTGGCTGGACCAGACAAGTTGTCTTTGTATGCATGTACTACGTCTGGCAGTCTTTATTAGGTGTATACAGTTTCAGCCTTGTCTATCTATCCCTTTCCTTGCCTGCACGTAAAGTGTGAAAAACATGACGACCTTTTACATTTGTGCTCTTCGCACAGAACATGTTTGATGTTGTGAGATGTGAATCTCTCTCACTCTCTCGTTCTGTGCTGTGTTATTGAGCAGAGCAACTCACAGTCGTTGTCTGTTGTTGTAATGTTACCTAAATAGCCTTGATGTCAATGTTTAGTTTTCAGAGGATCTCTGTAGTATATCTCATCTATCTTGCTATGTAAATGAATGGCTCTGTAGAAATACTATGTGTGGTTATAATGATTCTTATTTATGAGGAGCAATTTATAAAATACTGTCTTTGGTTATTTGAAAGGATGGACGGTAACTGCTGGATATTTTATGAGTAGGTACCTAACGTTGAAAGAAAACAGAGCTACAAGGCTCAACAGAAGGGATTTAGTAGTTTCTGTTACTGTTTTTGTGGAATGTTTGACCTTATTAAGAGGAGAATGCAGTGAGGAGAAAAGGAAATTATCTCTACTGCGCTTTTAGAGAAAATGAAGACTGAATTGGATTTATAAGTGTATGAAAGGGCTTTTTGCATTGTGTACTCTACTTACTCTTCCACTTGATGCTTTATAAATATAAATAAGAGAATGAAGCGCAATTCATCTGCCTTGACCATAAATAATGAAGCAGAGAAATTGCAAAATTACCTCTACGTGAGTACATAGAGCTGAAAGGTAGGAAGCTCAGGTGCTTCTGCCTTGCGGTTAAGCAGAAATACATGTGAAGAATGAAGAGAAAGAACATTAGCAATGGAATTCTATTAATTCTATGTAGTAAGGTAGTCATTTTAGTCGCTGTCACTAGTGCTCAGTTAGACTTATAAAAATCAAATTTTAATGTACATTTGTGGTTAAATTGCCTTTCAAATGCTATAAAATTAGGCTGTCGTGTAGATAGCATTTTGAACGTAAAATGCTATCTACATCCTAAATACCTAAGTGATGGTAAAAGCTCCTTAAAACTTAAAGTGAATATGAAATGGAAGTTGTATAAACTGCAAGTGCTAATGCTCGTGCAGCATGAAGGGAGGGACTGAAGGAAGGAAGTTTCGTTTAGTTTAGTTTATACTTTCTTTAAGTTAACTTTTGCTGACATGCAGGATAGTTTGTTGAAGCTGAATTTGATCTTGGTTTAGGCCCATGGGAAATAGGATGGGATGGAGAAGTAATGGCTATTGCAAGTGAATGTAGTGGGAAAAGTAAAAAATTTACCAGTAATGGTGATTGTGACAGTTATAGTTTGTGGTGTAGCTTGCTAGAGGATTTGTTGAGACGTGTGTTTTGTGTGGGGGAGGATAAGGAAAGATTGTTTTGTTGGTTTTGACTGACTAGAGAGAGGTTGTTTCGTTGGTAGACAACAAACGAATGTAACTAATGTGTCTTTTGTTGGCTTTGTGTGTGACTGACAGGTGTTACACGAGGACGAAACGACGAACCGAATGCAAGAGAGCTTGAAACTTTTCGACTCGATTTGCAACAACAAGTGGTTCACCGACACCTCTATCATTCTCTTCCTCAACAAAAAGGATCTCTTCGAAGAAAAAATCAAAAAATCCCCCTTGACCATTTGCTTCCCCGAATACACAGGTGAGAATTCCATTTTTTCTGAATTTTGATTTCCCTCGAGTAATGAGCCTGTGTTTTTAGTGTTGTGTCTTGGCAAAATGTTGAGAGTAGATGAAATGCAAATCTCCAAGACCTTTTATCTATACCTTCCGTGTACTTTCTATAGTTTACCTTTCTGAGAATCAGTGCAGAGATATAATTCCATTATAATTTGTACTGAAAGTATACGGGGGATAAATATATAATTGAAGAAAAGATTTAAGGCAACGCTATCCTTTTGTTCTATGTCCAGATAGAAATAGAAATAGTGTTAAACATTAAAGAAGGCAAGGTCGCCTATTGACGTCATAGCATATAAATCTTTTCTTTTGTAGTGACTCCACGGAGGGAGTTGGAAAGGCACTAAAATTGCAGTTTTAGAAAGACAGTTTTAGTTGCTTTGCCTGCTGCCATAAAGAATTAATTAAATAGAAATGTGAGAGGAAAATTCGGATAACATAATATATGTATTATACAAAGCTAGAATATTTGTATTTAACAAGTCGAGATGAGTGAGAAATGTATGAAAATGTATAATTGTAGGTAGTATACTTCTAGGAAGGGTTGATTAAGACTATAAACCATTTTCTAGTCTTGCCTGTCATCATTAATGATATCTGTGCTGAAAGTAGAAAATGTAATCAATTCATTTGCATGAACATGAGTGATCTACTGGCAGTCAGAGAATAAAAGAAGAAAGTTAGGGACAGGTAGGGAAATTTGAGCTGTCTAAAGCTGAGGGTGCTTTCTATATCTCTATTGTCTGTTACTATCATTTAGTAGGGTGATAGTGTGAGTGAAATCGATTTGGGAAATGAAATGCATTGTAGTCCGAGAATGCGTGAGAAAGCGATAAAAGAGAAGCAAGTGTTGTAAAGTTGTAAATCCGATTCATTATATTATCCAGAAGGTATCTCACTCCTCTAGTGACTCGGAGTGAGTGGTGCAAATGTAATTTGGAAAAGTTACGTAAATTCCAAGGCCCCAACTAGCTAGGAAAGCTATAACATTAAGAGATCATCAAGCGTGTAATAAAGCAGGGACATGACAATAATATCTAGTAATGAATTTAAATGTAGAAGCTAGAGAGGTGGTGAAGATGTTAAAGTTCATTTGTTGAGTATTGATCGTGGATATTTTTGGGTTTTGTCTGTGTTTAGGTGCACAAGAGTATGGCGAAGCGGCTGCATATATTCAAGCTCAGTTCGAAGCCAAGAATAAGTCAACTACAAAGGAAATCTACTGCCACATGACGTGTGCGACGGACACAACAAATATCCAGTTTGTCTTCGACGCTGTCACAGACGTAATTATAGCCAACAATTTGAGAGGATGTGGTCTCTACTAAAGAAACTTTATCGTACGTACTACTCTATCTACAACCTACTAATCTGATATGGTATATATCTAAACACTACGTGTGTGTATTGTAATAATGAAGGTGTATGTAATGTATTAAGTATCTGATGTGTATGTAAACTACAATGTAGTTCTCCCTTCCCCATAATATGTACTGCTTTGTACTATGTAAGTTAAGTTTTCCTATAGTACAAGCAAAATGGAGGGAGTTGTTATAATTATGGCTAACTTAATTCTAGCTAGTTCTATTCTAGCTCTATATACCATAATATGGAAATGTAAGTAAGTAGTAATTACAATTACATGGATACATAAAAGAAAGGACCGTACCACCACCACTACCACCACCACCACCACTGTATTGTAATGTAAATGAGAGTAAGCAAATATTATGTAGCTACCTACATCTACCTACATTACATGTACAGCACATACAAACATACATGTCAACAGAACAACATAAAATATAACATACTACTATACTGTGCATAGAGAGTTACATACCACTAAAGTACCAGAACCTCTCCTTAAATACTATTATTATTACTATTGTAAGCAAAAAAGCTTTCAGGCTCATGATGCTAAGTTTTTTACTACTATGATTTACTTTTAGGATTAGTTAACAACAATATTATTATTGTTATTTATTATTATATATAACATGAATGATTTGAAATCAGACGTGATTTGTTTGTTGTAAGATGATTATTATTTTCAAAATGAAGCACAATGGGATTGATTGATATTCAGCACAGCTCTATACTTGGGACACAAAGTTTGCACTCTCATTGGTTGATCTTATTTTTCATATATATTGGGAAGTAATTTGGAATTCCATTTATATGTACATCTATAGGTAAAGTGTAGAGGGTAGGGGATTTAGTGTTGGGAATAATAATAATATATTCCTGATGTTACATACATATAGGAGTTTATTGAAATGGAAGGATCAATAGTTTCAGGCTGGACACCACTGCACAAATATAATAATACTTACCGTTTTAGTAATTTTACTATAGTATTACATTTATACTGATACTTATTTGAAACGTTGAGCCAATCCAAGCCATAAGTAAAAATAGCACCACTTTGCTATTCAAAGAACAATTCATGATCTATACATTATATTTATTAGCTATACCAGTCTCTTTGTTTTATAATCAAGTCATTCATCTGATCTTTTATCTAGAGTAGAGAGAATCAACTCCTGAACTAAAAAAAACGCTTTTTGGTATATGTATGTAGGAAGTTAGTTGTGGAGAGCATTCTTAAGCTGTGCGTTTTTATTGTCTTCTATACTGTTGTTTAATATTAATATAATACCTAGGTATATAACATTGATTACGTACATAGGAACATGCGTGATTTAATTAAATGTACAACAGAACGCAACATGAAAGTAAAGGAAAGCTTATATAGTTTGTAGAGGGAAGGTATTTATTACCTTGTATGCTTTCACTGGATTGATTGCAATCAGCTTTTACGCTCATTGAGTCAATAAATAGAGAGAAAAAGCCCAAAGCAATCTACTAGTTGATTTAATGTGAATCAGTTGCAATAGAATTATTAATGTGAATTTATTAATGAATACTTTCATTTTGAGTCAGCTTAATTGTCTCTAGTAGTTGAAAGGTAGGTAGTAGTAGTAAGTATGCTGATAGTACACAATGATATTATATACGATGAACAGAACGTACATTACATTACAAAGTGAAAAGAAGCACAGTGCAGAAAGAACCCTTGTTGCATACTTATTATTGCATATTGAAGAATATGTATATAATGTATGTAGGACAAATGATACTATCTATCACACATAGACACAAATACCTATACATATAAATACTACCTGCTTTCATGAACTTGATCAATGTTTAATATTATGATATTACTTCATTACTGTACTCAATAATTAGATTCTAAGGAATAGTAAAATAATGCATAATAACAATGTATTATGTACTGTACTGTTTAGTGTTTCAGTAAATTACTATACAAAGTCAAATAAAATTCCTTGGATTTGTATAAAATTTCGAAACTTAAAGGTAATCAATTCTAAAGAGACGATCATTAACATGGAATTGAGAAAAGGTAAATGAATCCGACGGGAATTAACAAGGAATTTGTGATTGTACTGTGTGGTTAGATGTTTGTATTCGTACTACTACTATACTAAATACATACTATTACTATTGGACAAGCTGTTACAAGAATTACCTTTCTTAAAGCTTTACCATTAACTCAGGCTAGCGATAATAATAACGACTAGTAAAGTGGAGCTAAATTATTCTGTACTACTTACGACTACTACTCTGCGTATTTATTGTGTATGTATGTATAGTAGAAGCATCATCAACTTATTATCAAGGAACTATAACTTTGATTTTAGTGTTGAGTAGTAGAACCTCTTTTCACTTGTGCTACAATCCACAATATTGACTGTTTTTAATCTTGCCTATTTATAGAATTAATGAATAAATTACTGATATGTATGAATGAATTCCCCTTTCAATTTCAAGTGCCAATTCTCTTCAAGCTGGGCACAAGATTTGTTTTGTTTTGATTTTCTGTCGATTTGTTTGTATACGAAAGAAGGTCTTGGTTGAGCGACCATGTTTCTTTTTACTTTCATACTTTTTCCATTATTCTTCTTATCTAAACTGACTTAGTATATTTGTAGGAAGATTTTCTGAATGAAATATTGGAGTTGTAGAGAAATGAGAGAAAAGTGGGGGAAAGGCTTGAGAAAGTGAGGTACCTCTTCACGTGTGAGTCGGTTTCATTTACAACTAAAACATTTACCACTTGAATAAAGCTAAGCAAAAAAATTTATGTACTACGCTACAGTATACACATTACATACTAAACTATTGTGACTATATAAGTGACTACTGCAAACTGTAAGTATACACATATACATTTATAAATACAAAAGAAAAGGTGTTGCCATTGCTTTCAATGTTCCATGAGTCATTTGCCATTGCCAATGTATTGTTATTATTATTATTGTTTTATTGTTTTTAATTGTTAATATGATTACATATTGACAGGGCAGAGCTAGATATTTTATTTTGATTCAAATTTTGATATTATTATCTATGATTAATAGATACTCTACTATAGTTAATTGAATTGTGCAGAGTGAGAGTGGTACATATGGATATTATGTAAAAAAAAATTTTTTTTCTTCGTTAGCTAGCGTATTATGATAAGAAGATTCTTAAGACTAATTAATGAATTCGCAAGCAACCAAAACCACTGAATACATTTGTTGTGTAAGGACAGTACTTGCCTCTGTGTGGGTAAGGCACAATGTATTATTTGGATAGAGACAAGAAGATGCTGAGCTAATGATATGCTAATGGCTACTAATGTACAGAAAAGATATACAATACAAAAACTATTAGTGCTAATTAAATAAATGACCTGCTGTTCAGCACAAAATACTTACACATTTAAATACAACAGTGACATTTATAGTTGGACGGAAGAAAGTGGGAATGTGTAGAGATAAGTAACAAGCTCTGGCCGATGTGTTTTCGTGATGAAAGTAAAGGGAGCTAGAGACAGTGTTTTTCTTTTTCACAGTGAAAGTGAGTGGGAACGGAGGGAAAGGTGGAGGAAAGTTTATACTGCTACTACCTAAGAAGGTGTATATCTTAAAAATATAAATAGAAGCTTTGCTTGTTCTGAACATACATAGCCAAAGGAGTTTATATTGATTGTGGATTCCATTGCACATGCTGATTGCACTGAGATTTCAATGTAACCTGAACGTGAACGACATGAATGACTTGTCATTCAGCTTCCTTTTTAATTAATGCTTAAAGCTGTTCTGTACTATGATTATATGACTATTAGGTAGTTCATAGGATGTATTTAATAGGTAATGTAATGTAGGGAGTAAATTAGCAAGAAAACTGCATAGAAGGGGATTGCAGGTCAAAACTAAAATAAAATGGTAATTAATTGTACTGTTCTATTACTAAAAAGGGTATGTACGTAACTGCTCCGTACTAAAAGATTATAAAGCATGTACTTGTATTGTTGTTGTGTGTATTCTATTTTGTATTTTACAAGGTACTTTACTTCTATCTAGTCGAGGTAAAGTAAAAGTCGAGTCATTTACAATTCATTAAATACAGACAATTCAATACTGACAAACATACCTAAAATAGTGTAGAGGATATTACTATTGATTATTGTGAAACTACAACTGCGGCTGCTTCTCCTCTCACACGAAGTAGACGATGCGCTTGTAGTTTGTTTTGGTGTGTTCGTTCTGTCGCTGTTATATACATTACATTAACCTAGAAATTACGGATGATTAGCATTGTAATTAATTAGTGACTGTGAATATTTCATTGATGTGTCAGTCGGCGATATTTGGAGTGAGTGTATGTATACGTATGCAAGGCAAGTCTGAATTTGGTTGTTGAATTTGAAATAGTAGTTTATAGGCACTACTATGTGTACTACTGTATGAAATGTACTACTAGCTCTATACTAGACTAATTTATGTAAAGAACAGTGAAAAAGAAAATACAAGACACTCCCAATTGCAAACCTTTACAGAGACTAATGCCAAGTCAATGAAACCTTGTTGGTCATTTAAATAATTGACAGACAATCCGAGTTTGAATTGTCAAAAGTTCACAATGTTATTATGTCAACAACTCTCATCATCCAAAATTAATAAGTTACATGACTATGTACACATTACTATACTACAACTACTCTACTACCTACATAACTACTGATGATAGTGTAGTAAGTAAAAAAAATTATACATCAGTAATTGGTATGATAATAATTAAAGAATTGTAATTGTATGATGTTCATATAAACTTGGTTGGACTAAGTAAGTAGGTTAATGTACAAGTTCTAATATAATTAAATGAGGATGATAATAACATCTGTCATGTCGCTATCATCCGCTAACTCTCCCAAAAGCCATGCCACAATGTTTTGTCTGTCTCTGCTTCCGTAAAAAGTACGTACAATGTATTCTGTTGTATTAGTTGTTTTGTGCTGTGTGTGTCGTAAATGTATAATTAATGGATAAGATGTGAAAAGGAAGAAAATGATGTATTGTAATATTGCAAATTATTAGGAAGGAAAAACTATGAATTACAGACGTAGACTAGCCTATTAATTATTTAGTAGCAAGCTAATTGTAACTTAAGAATAAATTGACTTTAATTGAATACATGCCTGATGATTACCTTAAATACTTTAGCAGTTGAGGTCTACTAAGGCTCTTGACTCAATTATTTAATTATTGTATGCTCTATAAGAAAAACTGCTCTGCTCTGTCTATCTGATGCACAAATTGGAAACATATACCTACTATTGTATCTTCTAAGTATCTGTACGTAAAGATATTCCTATCATAATTAAATCAATGGTACACATGATAATAATACTTTTCAGATGCTACTGTAACTAATTGCATAATGTACATAATATTTATACCTATAATGGCAAGATATACATTAGATAGTGAAAGAATAATAACAAAAAAAAACGTCTGTAGTTAGAGATCCCTAAATCTAGCGGGTACCTCTTCAATTAATCAAATCCAGGATTGATAAATGGCCTACTACATATATAATATAAATTACATGCCACATCTACATGCTTCTCATCTGCTAAAATATGAAGGAAACTAGGAAATGGCCGTTATTGAAATGGCTTCCTCAAGTTTTTTATCCTGTAAAAAAGTATTCATCATTCTCCCTTAGGTATACAATCCATAATAAATTAGTAGGGTAAAAAAGGAGGAGCCGTGTGAGATGCAGTCGTATTATTTCAGAGCTCCTGTGCAAAATTCATGTATACGTAATGCAAGTGTTTGTGTGCAAAGGTGAAAGCATGGTTTCCATAATTAAAACTGGAAACAAGGAAGGGTTGGGTGGAAATTGGAATAATGGGGCAGTGGAAGTGAATTTGAAGTAAAGATCAGTTCAGTTTAGCTCCAGTCAATTATTCAGCTAAGGTAGAAAGGGAAAATGCAAGTGTGCAGAATTCGTGAAGGGAGTTTAGATGGGGGAGAACCAGTCCCGTCACATCCTACTCAGCTAAAGGAATAGATTAGCTTGTTATTTAACGTCAGTGTTCGTCTGTAGTCGTCTAATGGTGTGAATGGCGAACACAATGAAGAGAATGCAATGTTTTCCCAGCCAGAAGAGAGAGGAGAGAGGAACACAGGCGAGAAGAAGTGCATGGGAGAAAGTAATGAGGACATTCACATTGCAGAATCGAAAGGAAAAATCCATGACTCTCTATAGCAGAGCTCCACTCTGCTACAGAAACATAATTTACAATGGCAAAGGCAAAGAGCTGGATTCTGGGAATGTTTTTCTTTCACTTTCCCCATTTGATTACCCCGTGCAACATTCACGGTTCTCTCTTTTCTGCTGAAATGTCAGAAGTTGGATATTAATTCATAGCAAGAGGTTGACTTGACAGACATCGACATCAGTCATCCTGCCACATTCTAACATTCCATAATGCAACTGATCTTATTTAGCCCTTCTATAGCTTTCTCAGTATTGCTAAATGTACGGGAAAAGTGTGCACTAGCAATATCCGCCTCTTCTGAAGGTGAAAGGATATTCAATTCATATTATTTTATCTTTGCTCTATAGCACTACTCAATGGATTCCATTAAAAGTAAGTAGGAAGGGATGGCAAAGTTCTTGTAATCTATTTACTTTCTACCTTTTCTGGGAATGAACCAGAGAAAAGGATATATCGTCAACAAATGCAATTTTAGCTTTTCCAAAGCTGATTCAGGGTAAAATTCTATTGCATTCAAATAGAGGAAGGAAGGCAAGGCAGAGATTTATTCCAAATTCAACTCTGTTGATCAGAGGAAGAGAAAGCACTTGCTTTCAAATCAAATTGGCCGAGCAATTTTATAGCTAATACACTAAGTACGGTAAGAGTACAGAAGAGATAATAGCTATTTTTGGAAAGGGATGGGACCAATCCAAATGGTTGACAACGTTGACGTTCCAACAATGTTATTACGCGACTACTGCTACTACTACACAGCCCAAAAGTAAATTGCATTTATATCCATTATAATTTATAATGGAATTTCCTCATTTTGCCTTCCCTTCCTGTTTACAGTTACAGCCAGAGAAAATCAACATTATTGCTATCTACTACCTTCTAATTAGATCTACCTAGCCAATCAATAAATACGCTCGAGATTCTTCAGTACCTAGTCATTAAATTCATATTGCTGTAGAGGATAGTAGACATTATAGCCACATTCTACCACCTACTCTTTTGTATCCAGACAACTTTTTTATCTGCTAATTACTATCAGCCTCTTTATGACCAGCTTAACACCATGACTTAGGATTTTAGCACACAACCATAAATGTAATAGAGCAGAAAGAATAGATAGTAGTAATGTGCCAGTAATTATAATGTCTATTGGCTTTTAGTGATCATTTTAATGAAGAATATTGAAAATAAATAATTAGACATTAACCCGATTGCATCCACAGGGACAATATTTCCATGATATGGGTTACTCGTCTATTCTACGATTGTATTCATTTACACAATAATCAAGTCCTCCTTCTCTAATTGCATTATTAACAGAAATTTATAAATAGTAACAGATAGTTCTACTTCGTAAAATCCAATATTATGTAAAGCAATAGGATTGATGTAGCAAGAAACTCTCACAAATTCATCTTAGTTTGTGTGACATCCAAGAATAATTCCAATTTGAGGCTTGAATGTTGAAAATACATTTTCAAAGACTATGGTCTTGTAGAATAAATTATAGAGACACAATTAGTATAAATTCACAATGTATTTAGAGGGGAAGCTATAAATTGTTAGACTGTTTTTAGGAACTGTAAATCGATAATCAATAGTTAGATAAATTGAGCAAGCCGTTATTAGTGGAAAAAAATGGATCAATCAAGCCATATGTAATAGCACAAGCATAATTATCATTAAGTTGTCTTTATTAGTTCCATAATGTCATTCTGTAGAGTGTGTGCATTATTTTTGAAGACGTCTTCTCTATTGAGACAATTAATATGTTAGTTTGAGGGTTCTTTCCCTGAAAGAATGATGCTTCCTTTGCCAATCAATACGTAACTGATATTAATGTTATGTCTATTTAGGAATTATGATTTTCCTTTGATATTAATTAACGCTTTGATTTGCTGTGTCATACACAATGTAATGCTAGTATTACATTTATAATGATGATCATGTCATAGGCGGATCTAATTAAGTAATAATTGTGAGTAGATATAAAGTAATATTATGACATAAATAATAAATGTGCTAAAAGTTCACAAATCTATAAGGATAAGTGTTATAATAGTGTACATGCGTACACAATTCGTTTTGTTACTGTACGATAAGATAAAAGTGTAAAAGCTACTAACAGTAGAGCCAGAAAGATTCAATTTGATGTATTCTAAGTATTCTAGTGCTGGTTAGTCAAATAATCCTAGTTAAATAAACCAGGATTACTTACATTTAAATGTGATTTTATTATTGCATCCAACCATCCACCGAACATGCACCCAACACATTGTAATCTAGTGGATATGCTGATGACCAACTTAAAGACATTATTGCGAAATTCTCGACAAAAAACTGCCATCTCAGCGATAATACCACACATTATATTGAGTTTATGTGCATAAATATACGAGACATCCGCTTCCACTTTTTATTGCTCATCTTAACAATTTTTACATTGTGCCCCCATTTCATTTGATCCAGCACTAAAAGAGATTACAACGTCTAATGCTAGATATTTAGCCAAAAAACGTAAAGTTAAACGCTAGTTGGAAAACTATTAAAAAGAAGCCGGATGCTGTAATAGTGGCATCTTGCTCAGAAATAATCTTTTGAATGTTGCCTTCAGACTTTCTCTTATCGAGATTCTACAACAGCCATGCTTTGAGTCATACTTTATCAACGACAGATGCTTCATCTAATACAATTAGCATAGAAAATATTTGCACTACCTTTCGCTTTTACTCATTTTCCAAACTATTCACTTTGTAGTCTTCATTGATAAATCAATTGGAGGATAGCGGCAGAGAATTTAGTGCAGAGAGAGAGTTGAAATAGTTTCCTGCGTTGCAGTTGTTGAAAACAGGAAGAAATAAGAATTGACAGCCTCGTAGAGTCTTCAAAGGAAATTCACATTGAAAAGGTTGTGGAAATACTCCAAAAATCGAAGCATTCATGGTAGTCGTGTCATCGATGTCCCAACCCGTTGCATCCAGAATAACTACGCTGTAAATTGTACCTGGTACGTAAGTTCCAATTCAGAATTGTTCTGTAATGCACGGGTTAATGTTAATATTATCCGGGAAACAATTTAGTCGGTTGTTTGTATATGGCTTTGCATCGTTTTCTAACATTCGTGGTGTTTTTACTTGGAAGAAAACGTAGTTAGAACTTAAAAGGGCAATATTTATTCTGGGACTATATTTGTAAATAATTGCAAAACAGCATGGGCAATCGCGAAAGAGTATTTTGTTGGCCAGTCTCCAGAAAATCAAAAAATACAGCTCTTCTTACAACTTACTTGTTAGTGGAGCAGTTGAGTTCTGTGAGAAAAAATCTAAAGTTGAATGAAAAGAGAGAGAAAGAGAGTAGTTGGGACTTGCATTGTTGTAGACAGAGGAGAAAGGAAAAGAGGTAATCAAGTGAAATAGAATTTGGAAACCCAAGGGACTTTATTGAATTACTTACAGCTACGCTCTGCTGGGCTAACAATCAACCCAACAGAAACATGCATGGTGAACAGAAGTGTTATGTAAAGATTTTTTTGGCTCTAGTCAAATAACACGAGCACAAGTATAAATAACATAAATTCTAAATGTTAATACGTACCTACTACAGGGAAGTCTCAAGCAAACCTTCTCCTTCTCTTATCCATTCCACGTTTCTTAAATTGGACAGAAAACAGAAGGAACACATTGTTCCTTAGCACAATTCATTCGATTTTTATTTTTGTCTATTGTGTTAGTTTGTAATTAGTTATTATTTAGTATACGGAGAACCGTCATCCTGTTGTCATCTCTGATAAGTTGAGTTAAGTATGGATAAGTCAAAGCTTTGTGACATGAACAAACACAATTTTTTGCCTTGAAAGAAGAAATGTATGACAAACAAATTTTTTATGAGTGATAACATGTATTTTCTTGTAAAAGAGAAAATGTATGACATTCAGGGAAATCATAACGGATGTTCATGTCATGACCTTAGAGGAATTTTGCGTGGAATTATCTTTATTGGCTTAGAGTTCCAAGTAGTTTCAAGTTAGTACCATCATCTGTTATCATTGTGGTGGGTGAAAGTTTTACATAAATAGCAGTGGTTTTCTGAAGAGAAAGCTAAGCGGTGGAAATAAACTACTGTGTTAGGTACTTTGGCTTGACAATACGAAATAGAAGCGAGTGCTAGTTCCAGTCTTCTATACGCCCACACACTGTCATAAAATACAGAAGTGCTCTGAGTGCAGGAACAGTGTAGAATGAAGAATATTAAGGAAAGCACTAGATCACGATATTACACATACGGCAATAGCAATAATATTTGGATGCATGCTATGCTCTTTCGTTAACGAACAGTTTCTTCAGCTAGCTACTTAGAATTCTGCTTAAGAATTCCAGTTTTAAGCCCCTTGTGCTAGATGTACCGGAGAAAATGGAAATATGGGAAACAAATCATGTACATATATATATATATATATCTACTTGAATTCGTCGGTCACTCTTTTTATGATCTGCCTGCTTCTTGCCTTTTCTATAGAACGTCCTGAGAAATTGGAGCATTTTGCTCTCCACAGTTTAGTTTCCCGGAAGCAATCATGAGGCTTAGCCTAAGTAATATTTCAACGGAGTGCAAGAAAGAATTATAACGTTGGCAGCGTCAGAAACTATGAATTACAGGCGGAGGAGTTTCATTAGAATGCTTAGAGATCCTTTCTCTTGTTTTAAGACTAGATACATGAAGTTACTATCTCTGAGTGACTGTTATCATCACATATACATACAGACAAACAAAATTCATTTGAATTGTAATGCTTTGTAAATTCATTGGAATATATATGATAGTCTTGGGTGTACATAATAAAAGGAAATTTAATTTTCAGTGATGTTCGGGCTATCAAGTGCACTTTCTCCATTAATTTCATGATGCGGAACGAAATTGTTATTTCTCCTGCGTAGGGAAAATTACCTCTCTCATGCGAGAATGTGTGGGCGTGAGAACAAATGAAAGATATTTTTTATTGCAACCCAGCAGACCCATTTTATTACCCCCAACGCTCTCAATTCTCAATGACTTCAATACTGAGAACAGTGTACTACCTCGTAAAATGCGAGTAATTAGATGTTTTCATTTCTGTGGTAGTGAAAGCATGTTGCAAATGAATTATAATTGCCTTACAGTTCTATTTATAGATTTGTTCTATTTCGCCTCGTTAAAAATATCCGTATCTTTTTACTAATTAAAGCAACCTTGCGTGTAGAACTGTTTTATTCATTTGGTGATTTGGTGGCCTATTTCCCATTTTCACTCCAAGGAAATTAACTTGCGCTCACAGTCACTCGTAAATCATGTAATGTAATAAAACATGAAACAAATCCCATAGTAGTAAGGTGACGTTGGCTGGCCGGCTTTAACTTTACAGTGACAAAAATGAGATGGAGTACCAGAACTACCTAACTAATTAACGAGATAATATTATAGAGATTTCTATTTCGAATAATCATTTAAATGATTTGCAGAATTATTTATCGAACTCCATGCGTCATATAATCAATATGCCCTTACAAAACGGATACAAAAATTGAGGGGTGACTATGATCAAGTAACATATTAAGAGTAAGAAAGATTATAATATTATATATATTATTACGGCAAGATAGGAGGATCTCTAAGACTACTTATAAAAGTATTGAGGCACAAATGCATGGCAGCAGCCCCTATGGTTAGGATTATTTTAAAAACACCACGATTAGGGTAATTTTAAAAATTCAATGATTATGAGTTATTTTAAAAACACCATAATTATGGATTATTTTAAAAACATCATCATTATGGGTAATTTTATAAAACTATGATTAGGGTTAATTTAAGGAGGGGTTGGCTTTTTTTTCCGGTCCTGATTGAAGGAGAACGGATTAACGTACAGCAATCAATTAAACATTTTTTAAAACTGCTCATATTTTCTGAGGGCACATCTTTCCAACATTTTCATAAATAAAATTCTGCGTAAGAAAAAATTGGGGTGTTGAAAAAATTCATTGCATTGAAAATTTTTTCGATTTTATCGGATATATAAAAAGACAAAGTTTCAAAAGTAAGAAACATGCACCTTAGAGAATTTTTTCTACTTTTTTTTGATATTTTTTGCAATTTTATACGTTTCCCCAAACTGTCGGGATCTGGGCTGGAAATTTTTGCATCTGAAATTAGACTCAACGCCACGGGCGGAGGGAGAGCGTCAATTTTTGGGGGATTAAAATTCTTGTGACAAGGTATATAATGTCTCAGAATCCTGTCAAGTACTCCTTAAAGCGCCCAGCGAATTCATACGCCTTGTTTGTCAAAGAGAAATGGTCAGACTACTACCTACCTACTACGCCATACTACTACTGTGTTTACTATCCCCATACTACACTATACATATTATATTAATGTTTGAACGATTTCAAGTCCCTATTCAAAATGCTTCATAAACTACTATTACACGGCCATGCTGATATTGCTGTTATTACTAAACACGCATTTCTCTGCAATTACAGCTGTTTAACCACAGTTTATTCGAATTGCATTTTCCAGGCTGTTTACTTCATAGCGCATCCCCAAAAGATAATTTTTGGCTTGGCTCTGAAAAATAATGTGGACATTGTATGGAACACAGTTACACACATAGTAAAAAATATGGACTTTGATATTTACTACTTTGTTGTCTTTTTGCGATGATGTCACGAGTTCTGTAGTTCTGTTTCATTGGCTCAATTTGGAAGCTCCTGGGTCAAACTACTATAAATGGATCTTTTCTGCATGTATTAAATAAAATACCATATTCAGATTCATATGCAAAGTATCGGTTAGCAATGTTCTTCAAAAGCCATTACGCAATAACGCAGTTATATACCACATTTAATTTAACTGTGTATATAAATTATCTACATCATTGTAAGCATATATCACTATCATCTGACATAATAGGATACATAAATTGCAGTATTGCTAAATATTATCAAAGTAAATGTAAATGTAATCGTGATAGAAATTACATCATCACACCTTTAGCTTTTCTCCTTTGCATCGAATTGGCACTTTAATTAGCTAAGCCCTTGTTTAATGTAGAGTAAGTCCTTCAAAGCGATAACTTTTATTGCTCTTGTTGACAATACTACACAGATTGATCACATAGAACAGATATGCATCAAACGGAGATAAAATAATCAAATGTTTGCCAAAAGCCTACTCTTTGAGCTCCTATTATTACCTAAATACCTAAAAATGGTAACGTGTAAACTGGACAAATCATTCAGAGCAGTTGACTTAGAGTTGATTGCTTGGACTCAATCTACCTAATTTTAAAATGTAATGGTTCTTATGTGGATGACGGAGTACCTGATTATTTTTATCTCGCACCATTGACATTGAGTGATTATAACACAATTTACTTGATTATTGAATCTTTGCTAATACAAACTCCGAGCTTGACGTAACATTTCATTATCGCAAGTTCATAGTTCTTGTTTTACACTCCTATGTGATTTCTTCCATTCTTATGTAATGTTGCACAAACCGGATTGGTAATTAGCTTTTTCGAATAAAACTGACATGGATAAATGAAATCACCAATGTTTATTCCAGAAAATGGACTTTGCATATTTTCATATCATCTGCATCCTGCATCATTTTACAGGCGCCTTACAAATGGATTGATAATTGTAGTTTTGTTACATTCTAATGCAAAAAATGTATGGACCAATAGCCTATTATGTTGTTAATGTTGTAATCGTGAGTATGATACTGAATGGGGTATTGGAATTTGAACATCAACAATAGAGTCCATAGGTTATGGGTCATTTACATATGTCAGCGTTTTCCGGAACAACACTTCACATGGCCCTTCATTATACTTTTCAGCACTCATGATAAAGTACTTATATTATAACTATTATTATTGAATGCCTTTTTCCATCGATTAAGTTATTCATTTATTCACAACGATGCCAGATACCGTACATTTTTCAAGTTTTTCAGCTTTTTCAAATCTTTAATTCACATTCGGTTCACGCTAAGATTTTTGATTTGGAAATAATTGGGGGATTGCTGAACAACCAACAGAAGTTTCTCCTAAGGACATACGCTACAAAAATAAAAATAGCTGTCATTACTGTCATTAGTCATTACGAATAGCATCAACTCCCATGTCTCGAGATAATGGACATAAATAAATTCAATTCTCCAATAATAATAATTGTAATATTACTTTTCTTAATTACATTCTACTGCAGTCTGTCTTTGTTAAGGAAGCCTAAGTTATTAATTTTAAATATTTAAACGATTGGTTGTAGGGATAATTTCCTTTAAATCGGTCTACAGCTACGGCCCAATTTTCTTTTCTAGTGTTTTAATCCAAAATATAACTTCATAAAGGTCAAATTATCATAAATTGCCATAATCGAGCCACGTTATCATAAGCAACAACAATGTTTCTCTCCTTTTTTGATTGTTATCATGAGACTATAACATAGTCTATAAGGTGTTCATGTGAATGCTGTTTTGTACACACTTTTTGCACACACATATCCGTTTTTTTGGTATAATATGGCCAACGTTCGAATAAACGTTTCCTCTGTTTTAAGCTCTGTTTCCGTGTATGCTGAAATGTAAAATGTAATGGACAAAGAATTTTAAGGATAGTGTGGATAATTTCAAGCTGCTTACAGTGAAGTAGATTTTTAATCAAAAATCCGTTGCGTAAATGCCCTTATTACAAAGATGCTTATATTAATGTTTCAAATGCGGCTTTTGTACCATGGATGTTTACTAAGCTCATGGGAAAACATAGTTGATTCTTGCTTCAGAAGGCCTCATCAATCTACAATCATTAGGCACAATAACTAAGCTAAAATATTCCTATTTATCAGTAACATTTATTTATTTATATTATTTCTTATTGCTTAATGTGCAATTTGATTTGGTGTATTTAGACAAAGTTATCTAAGTATCAATACGATAATGAAAAAAGTTCACTATCCATTTTCTTTGATGTGATTTTACAGTGAATAAATGTGAAATAGAACATCAAAGTGTGTTTTTTACAAACCCTTCCATCTCCTTATCACAAGTTTATCAATTTAGTAAATATATTCGTTCCGTTTCGTTTGTGTGAGTTGTAGTTTTCACGTGCTTAGCATCCGACTGATGGCAGCCGGCTGCATGACCTGGCCGAGGCCAACTAAACCAAATAAATAGATGATACCTACCTTATATGATTATTAGCATTGGTGTAATCAGAGCAAATAGTTTAGTCAATATCACTGGATGGCATATGAACTGGAAATATTCCTTTATACGGGATTTGTATGAGAAAATGCTGAAGAATCTAATACAGAAATGATAGTCTATAAATAGCCTACCTATTTCCATGTCTATCTGTCTGAGAGTGATTTGGAACTCTGTATTAATATTTATCTATGACATGTATAGGCAGATGATTTTTTAATTATGTAATATGTCCTAGAAGAAGGAGATGCTGATACCCTTCGCCTTTGCTGAGGGAGCAAAAGTAAAAATTTTATTACACTCGTTTTAAGTAGTTTGTACAAGTTTGAAACAATATCTCCCTCTCTCCAACGCTCCACACAGTGCAATTCATTTTAATGGACACTATAAAGGTTCATTTGTTGATATTACGGATATGTATAAGACACAATCATAAAAGAGCAAGAAAAAATATTAATGAGAATCAGTGAACACGTTGACAGTGGATGTTACGTGATTTTTGTTAGAAACTTTTTCTCTTCTTCCTCCTTCATGACATGTCGTTGATTATTCTACTTTTAACTCTGTGGACTGGCTGAACTGATTATTATAGGAGACAGACATAAGAGAACAGAAGTCACAACTCAAAACTACATAAAACTACGTCACACAACTTGTCTTCGTGTTCCGTATACGGATATCGTGAACACATCACACAGTATATCTTATACAAACAGTAAATAAATGAGTCGTCACAGGTTACTTCTTCGGTGTCTTCTGGTGATTCTAGTGACTCTCTTTCTGGTTCACGTCTAAAAATCTCAAAAACTTATAGCATTTCACTCGGGAGCTTGTATTAGTCTGTGTCTTTGAAAGGGATTCCTCCTTTCCCTTAATCTTTACTCTTAAAGACACTGAAAAGGAAACTCTGGCGTCTTTTGTTTATTATTCAAAGTAAAAGGGTAAGTTATTATGCCTCTATGTTAACACACAACTATCTGTGTAGCTATAACTTAGTAAAGATCATACGCACGCATCTATTATATCCAATTATAAATAGATCATAGTCGCTAGTCCTAAGTAGAAATAACTAGAAACCAAAAGGCAAAGGTCAAGTCAGGAGTCAAGAGCCAAATTATGTCTACCTACTTCATTTTATGAACTCCACCTTTTAGTATCTCGCATTACATTTTCTTTGGCACTACTGCCTTCCTTTGTACTAATGATGTAATCTAAGTCAATTATATCACGATTCTATCATGAGCTTCCCTTATGTTTCAACTCTATCAGTAGTTTTCCATGAATCCAACTATTTCAATATCCTACCCAACGAGAACCCGAAATCACTGTAAAAACAATTTCCGCTCTTTTCATTAAAGAGAAAAACTCATTAATAGGCCATTAAAATAACCTGAATGTAAGAGATTCTGTCTGTCCATTGAAGCATTTAACGATCCTGTATCTGGCACTACACTGAAAATCTATGTAGCTTTATTTTCTGTTATTATTATGTATATCTAGATGATATCAATTAGATAGGTACCTACCTAATACATTGATATAGGACTTAAGAAGATAAATAAAGTTCCATGTACCAAACAACTTAGATGATATGGCATTAACATCTAAATAGTATTTGCATTACTATCATATCATGATGAATACTATGCAAATTCACACTTAAGAACGATGGACGAAAGTTTGAGAACCTCTTTTAAATATATGTACATCATCCATCAATAATCAACTATCAATATTGAAAGTAATCAGAAGAATGCCCTTACTTACAGCTTTAGCACCAGGTTCAACAAACATTCAAACAAATAGACCTGCCATTTGCAAATTTGCATAAAATAATTGTCTAGTGTAATAGAAGGCTGACCAAATAAGATTAGATTGTCAAAATTGTTACGACATGACTAAAATACATTTAGGATTTGACTACAAACAATAACCCTTCTTGGCCTTGAAAATCGGTTTTAAATGTTATAAACAATATTCTCATGAAAATACTCTTTAGTAATACTACTCCGAGAAGAGCTCTCTTTGATTTTGCGTAATTTTCATATTCAATTCTCGACTATCTCTAGCGACAAATTTTACATAAGAGTTTTCTTAACTTCTTAATTGCTGGATTTTATAATTAACTAATTTTACAGAGTACGTGACAAAATGACAACTAGAGTATGATTCTATTCCTTGAATTCACTTCACACTTGATTTCACTGCCTGACTGCGACTGTCATTGTCATGTTAATTCCTTACATACAGCAGAATAATTTTACCAATTCATTACTTCCCCATTAATATGTACATGGCTGCATGTACATTTATTTTATAAACTAATTCTTATGCGCTTCAGTTTTGTCATTGACACTGTTAAAGTAACGAACGATACTCATTTTCAAAGAGGAAATAAGCAAGTTAAAATTATGACAATGTACGCATTGAATTTATTTTGGTTAGGTAATTGATTAAATGCAAAATGTTTTCCTGTTTTTTATTGCCCCTGGGACATGAACAATGTCAACTGTGCTTGACACGGGCATACTTTTAAGTCAGAGCAAAATGGAACAGCAGTGCATATATTACAATATTCTGTCAGTGAATGTCAAAGATTTATTAAATTCTTATTTTTAATAGTAAGGTGCATGTCATATCGAATTTAGATGCTATACACAGCCCGATTTGTGCAAAAATCTCTACTAAGAACAATCTGGAAAAAGGTAAATAACTTCAGGTTTATAATTACTAATTTAGCGTACGATTGTAATGCAACTACTCAAAGTAGTGTAGGTACCTTTCGCATTTGTCATCGGTCTAATCAGGTAAAAAGCAAAGTACTGCAGAAGTACCAAGTTTGCGGGAAACTCCTGTTTCCGTAAATAGACAAATTGTTATTACCTATGACCGGAAATTGGCTTTACCGAATTCATTCATTAAAGACGAAAAGAGAATTTTGTACTGTAGGAAAAGTTGACTTCAAGTTGGAAATCAACTTTACGTCATTTGCATGAACATCATGAGAAAACTGTTTTGTTTTGTGTAAACAGGCGAGTTGCGGCCAGTCTTGAATCAAATACCCACGAATCGAATGTTTCGATTGCTTTCATCTCCACGTCATAGTGCGGTGGTACATTCTCAACTACAAAATATTCTGGTAGCTTAAATGTAAAGCAAAAGTCTTAGGCTAAGCTGCTCTTGTCTGATGGCAGTCGTTTTGCTTCAGGATATCAAATAGCATAACATAAAGGCAACTTGTAAACAAACATTTATGTACAAAGCTACTTCTCCTTAAAGATATAGTCGTGGTAAGAAGTTCAGCTCAGTTCAGCTATTCAACTCTTCAGGGCAAGGTACAAAGTCAAATCATATCATTTCATTTGTCGACTCATCGACGCTCGCTCTACAAACTTGCAATTATGATGCTCATGCCTCATAGTGACCATCGCTGCAATAAATATCACAACCTTATAGCACTAATTAGGGATATGTTCGTTCAAGACTGTTCAAGCATTTACAGCGTACTTACAAGTTATAGAGGTGCCATAACTTATAATAGCTACCCTATCTCTGTTTACAAATTCGCAATAACTATTACCCAATTTAACATTTTCAATTCACTTTCAACAACTTAATTCGTAGTGTAAAATTAAATAATGATAACTGTAATATTCAAATGTACACATGAAAATGACTGCGAATGACCGCCTATTAGCACGATCAATCAAATAGAAAATGTTAATTAGCCAACTCTTCACATATCTCCACTGTCAACGCAGATACTTTCCATGTGACAGGAGCTGAAATTGATTTTTGGACTTTGTCTATGAACTTGGATTGCAAGAAATAAACCTTATCACCGTTTTCCTCGTATGATACATAATCTTACATTGTACAAGAATTTTATATATAGATAGATATACCTACTTAATTTGGCAATGAAGGAATAGGTAGTTAACGCAGCTGTAATATTTAGCAACTTCTTAGCTCAAAAGCACTACATTTACATTAAGTAGTCAAAAAAATGGATAATCCCACTCACATACACTTAATAATGAAACTGAGGAGGAGAATTCCATCAATATAAATCAGTGGACGTAATTTTTAATAGTAGATATTTTGTAGTATAATGCATTCTAACTAGAATTACTAATTTTAACAGGTACCTAGTGACTTTCTCTTATATAGTCACTTAATTATTGTTTGTTATTATAGGCAGATATTGTAAAATTTATTGCGTTTATTTTTTGTGTTAATAGAGGAAACTGAGATTACGTAACAACGAAAGAATGGATGTTATGAACAATTCATGGGTAGATCCTTAAAATAAATTGAGATTAGTTAGTGTGTGGCATAAAATACGGTACTAATTCATCACAGGTAAACCAGGAGAGTTACATAGTAAAGCGATGTTAAAGGCAATTGAAAAGAGAGATAATTGTCGAAGAATTTGCATGTAACCTGCCGACGACTCCTTGCAGTACTTTTATGAAGATAGCACTTTGACTTTCGGTTTAATTTGTTATTGGATTGATTCCCAGTGGAATATCTAATAGAGAAAAGTTATTTGATAGTATAGTTTAGTTTTCTTAGAACTGATGATGGTGCATAGAAGTAAATTTGTTGGTAAATATTTCAAGGAACTAGGAGTTAGTATTCTACAGATCTCCTCCTCTTTGAATGTGGTCTACATAATAAAGTTAACTAACTCTAAGTACTTGTAGCATTGTCGTCAGCAGACGTCATCAGAGTAGAAAAGAGTGTCATGATGTGAGAGCAGGATTTTACACTAGCAGTACTGGCACATACTCTTGAACAACAACTATGTACAACACCTACCGATAATAGTAGCCCATCGTTTAATAGAGAAGAGGAGTAGTGAATGTTAAACTGTGGCCTGACAGAAAGAGGATTTAGACTACACAACGAAATAGTTCGTTAAGCCACGCATATAGCTATATAGTAGTTATATACATGTTTTTTTTGCAAATGTATTATCTATAGGCGAGTATAGTGAAGGCATGGACGAGGAGGCGAAATAGTTGCCAAAGCCCAACGAAACGAGCCAAACCAAACCAGCAGACTCGTTTATCTATATCTACATAGATGCATGGAACTAGTTGCTGTATAATATTATTGTGCAGGATTTGCGACTATAAGTACAAAGGCGTTAGTTAGTTGGCTGTACACTTACGGCTTCACTCTGTACAAACGCACATTATAGATAATTGTAAAACTTTAAAGATCAGTTTAGTTGAGTTGGTGGTGAAGAAGGATGTTGGGAAATGAAACTCTGTCTAGGAAAATAAATTCCTTCAAATCTCCAAGTTTTTCTTGATACTCTTTGCTATTTAGCTAACATTATTTCAGTTTTAATCATTGAGAAAAGAGCCCAAGTTTTCTTTAGTGCATTTTGTTTGCTCCTAGTAGAAAAAGTTACAAATCATCTTTAACATCTCAAGGGAATACACATACCTAAATGGTATTTAGTGTGTTGTGAGTGTGTACTTTGTAAGATAATAAAGAAGAGAGCTTTAAAAGTATTTATTTATCTTTCGAATAGTGACGGGATAGAGGTTTTGGAAATGCTGGAGAAGGCGAGAACTGGACAAAAAGCAATTGCAATGGAATATTATATCATCAAGTTATAGCTATAGAGTATAAAGCCAAGGCTATTGCATAAGTAGAAGAAGATATAGAAGATTCGTCTCAACTTGCCGTGTGTCTTCGTCTGGAATTTTCGCATACATTTGAAAGGAGATGTGAACTTGAAATCACACAACACCTCAGACTCTAAGAGAGATATAGTGTCCGGATGTGTGTTTGTAGGAGCACAAGGCAGTTTCGTGTAGTGTTCCTCGAATCAAACCCTTTTTACACTTGTGCAAAATTGTGCAGTGCGTATTGTTGGTGTCTCTAACGATGTTATTATGTTCTGTATGGAGCAATGTATGGGAGAGGAGGGAGAAGGTGAATAGCAAGGCAAAGAAGCTTCTCTATAACTTTCATCATCCACTAGAGAACAAGGCTATAGATATTTCCATATGTTTAGCACTATTATAACTATCATAAGTCATAACAGGAATCAACAGAAATAGAAAGACGTTTAATACGTGGCCCATACTTTGTATTCATTTACGTAACTCGAAATCGCATACTCGACTCTCTTTCATCTACTCTTCTATCGTACTCTCTGTCTATAAAGACTCAACTTGACTAAGTTGAGACAGTCGACTCAGCCTACAATTTTTTAAACTCTTCTTCGACGTTCCTATATTATCCTATTGTACATTCTACTGGATACACACACACACGTTTATATATACATCTATTCCTTAAGCCTGAAGCTCTGTTTGCTATTTTTCCTCGTTGCGATTGTCGTCACGTCGTGTTGTCTGTGTCTGTTTTACTTATAGCAATACTTAGCACTGTTTTTTGGCATCAGAACATAAAACTTCAAGTGAATCATTATATATCAATCTACGTACATGTAAAACCTTATTATATTCTTATAAAGAGAATGCCTATAGGCAAAAAGGTTGGATTGGCGGAAGGTCGTTGCTAAAAACCGAGAAAGAATGAGTATGATGGAAATGAGTTGTGCGTCTGGTGTTGGTGAGTTGCTAATCAGAACCACAAGTGCGAATTCAAACAACCACAGCTCTCCGTCAGCATTATCAGCCCCTGGAAATAACAATAGCAATTCCTCGAATGTTACTTGTTGCAACTGTAACCATTCTATAAATCTATCCTCCAGTGCTACTACCACCTCCACCAACAACAATAACAACAGTGTTAATAACATCAGCAATCAAAGTTCATCTCCGAATAGCAATAATCGCACTAGCAATAGCCACCAACATTCTAATAATTTGTCACCTAGTGTCACTTCTGTCATTGTTGAAAACTTCAGCTCTTTAGCAGTCACTCAAATTCAACAGAATCACGGCGTTTCAAACGGTAAGAACCTTATTTTCACATCTTTTTTATAATTAAAAGTAATGAAACAAAACGAAGACACCTAGAATGAATATTCAATAGTACGTGATATGACCTTGAGAATGAAAATCTTTCATAGCGTATAGCAACTCGAAATGTCACAGGAAATTTTTATATAAAATCCAAAGTATACTATTTCGATAGAATTTTAAATCTTGTAAAGCTTCAGTAAACGGCCAAATGTTTAAAAGTGAGTTATATTGATCCTCGGATTCTGTTTAAAATCATAATCAACTTAAAATGGTATAGGTCAGTAATAATACGGTTTGGTAGCGCTGCTATTGCATAACTACAACAAAACCAATTAAGAATGTATGTAACTGATTTTGTATAACTATTAGTGACATGCGAACTCATTGCCATTGTCAGTTTCGAAAGATATAGAGAACGCACGTTGCGTTTATGTGGCATAGTCGAACATGAAAAAATTGATAGTGCGCCAATAAATCCTAGTGCACTGTGTTAGTGCATCATCATCATAGATTGGATGATTGCTCTGAATAGATAGTCTGTGCATAATTTATTAACTTGCCAATAGTAATTCAGATAATACACATTGGCTAATGGAGTGAGGCTAGTAAAACAAAGTTTATCAATGCAAGAAATGTGATGTTGCAATGCAGTGCTATGAAAAAGTTGCTTTTCGTGCTGTAGTCGCCAATATTCCGCCCATGTGCCATATTCAAAGTTAAAGTACCTTCTTCATAGCATTCATCATCACTGCCAGTATTACATATACTAGTAATCATGTACAAAGTTTGCGTAAAAACATCATCATACGTTGTATATAAATATAGTGCCCTGCCTGCCAACAATTGTACTCTTCTATTGCAAAATCCTCTGACATTGAATTTTCCTCCTTTGAGATATGCAACGCATCCACATCACATTACGTGCTTAATAGTTATCTCTAGTTATGTACAGTGCCAATTTAGCAAAAGGAACCGCATATATAAATAAGTCTATATCCAGTGCTATTTCTTGCTCAAATATTACACTAGCTATATCATAGATGCTAAATAGACACTCTGAAATTCATTTGATCTATCTGTCAACTTTAACTAGTTTTAGCTTTGTTAAAACTAATATATTCTGCTGCATTAAACGAGTATGTAAATAATAATTACCTATTTGATTTCCTAAATAATAGCAAGTTAAATTATTCTGACACTCTCCTAAGAAGATATCTACTTGTCCACGTGGTTGTTTATATTACCTGAGTCCCAAAACTGTCAATAATGTATTCTTGTGTAAAGGATGATTATTATCATGAGTTTTTTCTTATGTGTTAATTTTTTATATCAAGATGATACGTGCTACCTAGTAAATATTATGTGCCTGAGATAGTATCTACCTAATTCTATATAGTTCTATGTAGAAGTATATAGAAAATTTCATATTTGTGAGTATGTATGTACTGATACAAATGGATGTAGTTAGTGATATATTTAACATGATATACCATAATCGCTAGAATCAGCAACTAGTCTTAGAATTTCTTTTCTTCATGACTTTGAATGGCCAACCACCTTGAAAATCCATTCCTCACGTCATGAATAATTCCAGAGCTTTAAAAAACAATCTACAGGTAGGTAGGTATCCATATTTATATTATTATATTGCACTCCTGTTGTCTGGAACCTTTTTGTAGAACCCTTGTACATCATTAATTATGGTTGGAGTTGGAAGATACAATAGCGCATAATTTCTTATATAGATACTTTAGCAACTTAGCATTTAAGACACTACTACAGCTTGCCTGACCATCTATAAAAGTAGGTCTTGTGATTTTGCGCTTCACATTACATGTGCAAGTTTTTCTTCTGCAGCTCTGAAAGATATTTAAAAATGAAAATCCTTGCTGCTGGACAAAAAGAGCTCGTTTTCAGTTCACACTATAACTACTAGGATACTCTCACTCACTCATGCACTGGCTATTCTGTCGGCAACCTACCATGTACTTATTCAATTATATATAAACGAACTGAACAACGTAGAAAATGATTTATATATTATTTCGTGTATAGCACTTACCACAGACATATTATTAAATCTACTTGTGCAACACATAAACTCCCTTACAGCCCTTTTCATGATATTATTTTATTTTAGATAGCTATGCAGCTATGTAATGTAGATAGATAGCCAGGAAAACTGCGCTTTAATCTGTGTTTCTTTTCCCTTTGCTTTGTAGAATGACGTAGAATTTAACAATGATACTCATACCTTCTACTCCCCATAACCACGTCGTTTTTATTGTCATTTAATTGACTGTTATATACTCCCACAAGAACTGCATGCTGTGCAAGTCCAATGCCCAATATTAAGATAGTATGTTAAATTGTCAACCATAAATACATTTTAAATTGGCACAATAATGAGAGCATTTATTTTATGGGTTAACTAACCGCTCTGTTTGCTCCTAAATTGTTTGCATATAAATATCAATAAATGCAAAAAATTTATTTATTTTGGTCATTATTATTTATTATCATGTATCTTATTCATGCTCTGGAATTAACATTCTCAGTTTCTATCACATACAATAAATGGATAGTGAATTGGGCATTGACATAATTGCTGTGTATTACAATCAGTAAGCACATCTACATATAGGAAATCTAAATTATTTAATTGGGTCGCGGTTTAATAGATTCCCGTGCGTGGCACAGCAACCCTTTGCCTTACTTTACAAGACCTCACAAATAGCTATAAACACAATTATTTCATTGATCTTACAGACAGGTAGCACTTACAAGAGAAATTCGAAATACAAAAATTATATTAATGATAGGTCACTGCATAGAGTTAGACCCTTTAAACTCGCCTTAATTGCTTACATTGTGCGAAAATATTTAAAACGTTCTGTTTTTGACACCTGCTATGTATAATTACGTTAATGAAACTAGAAATGGGAAGTTTTTACGTGTTAACATTTCTTAAGGAAAATGCAGCATCTATAAAATGTATTATACGTAAAACCACTTAATTTTTATTGTCTAGTAGCTACTCATGCACATTTTATATGATTCATTTTATTGTTGTCAAGTTGTGAATTTTGCAGTGGCTAGGATGGTGCATTAATAATGGCAGGAAAGAATACATCATGTTGTGTAACGTAACACATCATTAGTCATTACTCAAAATGTTATTGTTTTGCTGTTCCTCAAGAAAATATTTAGAAAAAAATTTCTCTAGGAACTGCAGGAGCAAAAGAGGCTAGCACGTTATATATCATTACACATGTTAATGCGATTAGATTATATATAAAATATAGAGTTATTACAATTTTTTGACTTCTGTTTTACATCAAATTATCTGTTTCTGGTTGTCAACAATTGGAAACGTTCTTGTTTTTCAATAAATATATGGTCATCCTAAACCGCATGATTATTGGATGTGTCTTTGACTAATAATGCAATAGTTTTATGATGCATTTGACTTATTACTCGTGACCATTATGACGTGTTCTTTTGTCAGGAAAATTCAGACGCCAATTTTATACATGACATGTGCCTAACTGAAGTTAGAGTCTGATAAAATGGGTTTTAACTATAGGGAAACATGTTTGCGGTCTATTCATATACAATGAAATGGCTTTTCCTATTAATAGTAGGCAAAAATGATTGCATTTCTCAGATATTGTATTTTGCTAACCCTTGTTAATTCAGTTTGATAGAGGATGTGTAAGGTATAATTTGAAAATTAAGTATCTACTGCATGCTAACTTTGAAATCCTCTATGACGTAACCTGTTTGAAAGTAATAAAATAATAAAGGAAAATGTAACTGAAAAGCGTTTGAGACAGGATAAAATCAGAATTAAAAACAAACAAAAATGGCTAGATATAAAGTGTGGCAATTTATGCCGGCATTAATAGAACATTTTTAGACACCTGAATGATATTTCTACGTAATTATATTTGTAGTGACAGGAAAGGTTTGAGTTAACTCTGAGTGGCATGTAGCGAATATCTTTTGGATTGTGGCAATAATAACAATTAATGTCCATCTCTGAGGATATGCCTACTAGGTACTTATATTCTAGGTCTCATATTTACTTTACATGTCATTTATGAATGCCTGCTACTCTGTAGTGAGTGGTACATACAAGTTATTCCGGCCAGTCGACTCCTCTTCGTTAGTTGGAAGAGCAGATAGCATAAGTAAATTGGCATTCCGTTGAGTGACTAGTGAGTAGCTTCGTTTGCTTTTGCTTTGAATTCAAATGGGAATGCATCCCGTGCATGTAAATACAAGTAGAAAATTCACAAGGTAGCCATAATGAAAGTGTATTTTATCAGCATATTATTACCAAGTCGCCTTTCGGCTTATAAATACAAGTCTAGCTGAATGGATGAATGTGTTGCGTAGTGAGCAGAATAGAATAATATAAGGTGGATACATAAAGAATAATCATTTAGTAGAAGAATAGATACAGAACAGGTAGGACAGGCATAGAAAACACAATAGTCAGAGTAATAATGCATTCGAGTGTCGTATTAATTCAATTTGCTATGTAACAAAACGAGCAGAGAGTTGGAGCAGGTGAGATTAACACAAGTGAACGAAACTCAACAAAGCACAGAACATAATACCGCAAAGCCTATAATTACAACGTAATCTCTAATAATTCAAAATGGTATAAGGTAGAAAGATAGATTCAATACAGAATACACAAATACAGCATTACTCAAACGTATGCACAGGCAGAAGTCAATTTTTACATGAGATACCTAGATGGATAAATAGATTATCCTCGTAGATTTATATCTACAGATAGTAGATGTGATTTTTCTAGTTAATCTATACCTTAGCTACACACAATTATCTATAGACTTAGCTAATCCACTTTAGTACACATTTAACTGAACAGTAAATTTCGATGGCTGTATTAATATCAAAATTATTCATAGCTGCCAGACTCAGCCAGTCTGTTTTCTAGATATTTCTGTATGAAATGCGTATCGAATAGGTAGGTATCTGTTTGCTATTTGGTCTGTCTATAGGGATAAATGTGTCTTAATTGTGCTCTACCAACCAATTGTCGTCATTCATGTCAATAAAACGAAAGCAGCAAGAATGTTTGTCTTTTATTAATAGGTATTTTCTGCACCTACGCTATAATATTCAGTTTATATAAGTGTCTTTTCCTCTCTTAGACATGTTTTCATCACATTACTTTCCTCTCGCACAGAAATCCTCTGAGGAAATTACACCAGTATATTTTCCGTTGTGCTCTACCTCAAAACGTCTGCTATGGCAAGTGAAGTTGAAAAGATATCATATCATTCTGTGTCATATGTAAAACATAAGGTGATTGAGTGATTAAATATACAAATAGATTATCTACCATTATTTTGTGATGTAATGGTGAAGTTATAGAATACTATAATAGATTATTATACCTAACTTAACTATTGATAATACCTAACATTATCTCTCTGTATCAATGGACTCATTTTAGTTCAAGTACCAGTGTCACATTTATTATACAGATATCTGCAATCAAATTGCTTTTATTTTGTGCACTCATATAATAGCCAGTGAAAAGTGAAATTGATTATTGGATTGTTTGCAAAATGAAGGGTAAGATAATTTTTTTATCTCTTTCATGTATGAAATGAAAATTATAAGAGAAACTTCCTTGTTGAGAGTTGAGTCGCTTACGCTTGTTAATTGAACTTCACTCAACTCTACCTATTAAATACATATATGGCAGCTGAGGATTTTTAGACTGATCCTAAGTAACTATACATATTACATTATAAAGAATAGGTATATA
>JAAAYG020024166.1:0-12383 GCA_009936455.2 Tomocerus minor | reverse complement strand
ATGTCTTGCTTGTCTCTCCTACAAATTCCGATTTGTTATAAAGCTTGCCTCATATTCCCATAAACTGACAATTAACTCTGTGCTTAATACACACGGTGCATTGCATATCGTGTGTTGAACGTAGCTCTAAGGCGAATTCTGCTCGACATCAAACAGAGAAATAAACCGAAATTAAATCTTCACACGCATGCATGTGCTAATCCATGCGAAACGGCATTAAACAGAAATGCGAGCAATAAACGTCCTCTGATAAACATGTGCTTATTACCTACACATTCTACTTTGATATATACATCTAGGTTTACCATAGTCAAAATTAATTATGTATGCATGTAGTTATTTCGTGGAAGTTTCAATTTTTTGACATCATAAGAATAAATGCATCACAAAGTGTATGCACAAAGAAAATAGGAATTAAAATTTTATTCTATTTTACGAAAAAAAATATGTTGCAATCTGCAATTACATTTCAGCAAATTTTAATATTTTAAATAAATTATTTACATGGGTATTGTAGTCCTAAATTATTAGTTGATACTGAAGTTAATAATTTTATTATGTTTTAATATCTATACTCTACACTTGTGTGTAATTTCTGCATCAGTTTGATAATAGTGAGCAACTAGATGTCAGTTGTTTACTTCCAAAAAACAATCTAAAAATGCAATTTGAAATTCACAAACGATGAATTAGCATATTTCTATAATGCAAGGAGGGACCTTGCTGTAACTTATCATTTGTACCTAATTTAAACATCCACACACTATGTGCCTTATTTTATTGTCACTTGTTTACAGGCATATTAAGAAATCATGTTTACTGCCTTTGGCTTGCATATGAACAAGTTGACAAACATTTGTAACCTAAAAGTAAACTTGTTCAGATTATCAAAGCAAACAATGGTAAAGAATCAGGAACGAAAAGAAAAGTCATGTAGTCATGTCACATGGCCGCGTGCACTAAAAGAGAACAGAAAAGTATTTATTGGCGAGTAAAAATGATATGCAACAAGTGCATTGTGTCTGTTTCGATATTCAACTGATTTTGTCATTTCTGGTAGGGATTTATGAAAGTAAAACTGTTCTTGTTAGACTAGCTCCTCAACTGTGCTACAAATTAGTAAAGCTACTAGACAGTAACAGCAGCCAACTCACCACGCTAATTTATTGTCAGTTACAATCTTAGCTAAATCAACACTAGGCTGAATATAACGATAGATAGTCTGAATTAAAGGACTACTTATGGACTACTCACTAAACAAAAACTCTCACTGGTCCCAATCATAGAAGCTTTATATTGTTGTACAGTATCATCATTCTTCATATGGTTGGTTTCTTTGCAAATTGAAGAGCTGCATTTGTGCAAGAGAGCAAAAAGTAAAGAAACACGTTTAAAGACTTCATGCTGAAGTCATTAAGGAAAACTGAAAAGTAAAACTAGGCTAAGGGCTAGGCCAAATCACATCAACATCAAAACTCATTCCGTTCTACTATTTGTTCTTTGTTGAATGAACGGTACTTACGTTATTGGTTTAAATCTGCAAATTTGTAAAGCACGGGCTAATGCTAGTAAGATAAACTTGATATTAGGCCCATCAATACAGATATACATGGAATTTTTAGAGTGTACTGACACAAAAGTAGTTACACCATAGATGGGTTTACTGCTAAATAAATCTATTCATCTCAATAGGTACTTACATATTAAAGGAAACTTAATTTTAGCAAAATATCCTCTAGCACTCTTTAGTTCACGATCTTAATCAACTAATAAAACTGAACTGTTATTAAAAAATAACAATGTAAAAGTATCAAGGCTGATTTCCCTTAGGTATAATCCTAGTTATATTATTCCTATTAGTACATTACACTTATCAAAGTATTAAACTAATAAAATTTTATGAGTTAATCTCATAATAGCTTTAACAAGACTTTTGCATTTGTTTAAAAAAATGGTATAGAGAGAAAAATAACTTGGCAGAAAGCACTGTTCACATAATTACAATATATCCAAGGCAAGGTATATGGACACCCTGCTATTGCAAATGTGCTTGAGAAGCCATTAAAACAGTAATTTCTATAAAAATGACAATAGGTAATCGACAGAACTGACATTAACACATAAAATATTACTACAGTCATTATTACAACGAAGATAGGTACACATGTGTGTTTATTATATGATGATGAAATGAAAATTGTATGTTCTCAGTAACACCTACAGTGGTGTGTTATTAAAATGTAAACCTACATGGAGGACTCGAGCATAAAAAAAATGCAGCACAGCTGAAGCTGATGTACACAGAGATGGTTATATGTCTTATGTCATAAATGCACGTTTTTGTCTAAGAATATAAATGTTTGACTGAGTTTCGTTTAGGTACCTGTGTTTAAGAGTGTATGAAGACAATAGATACAGATAGTTGTTGGCCATGTTATTTAGTTTTTAATTCTAGGCTGACACCTTGAGTCGACTGACTTAGATCCTAACAATATGTGACGCTTTCATGCTTTGATACATTCGTTAAGTAGATGATACTATGTAATAGCATCGTATTAATTTAAATTGCAGAGTACTGAGCAGTGTAACAATGTGCTCCTTTTAAAACTGACCGAGTGTTATCAAGAATAGATAATAATAAAAAACAATAAACTATCTCGTACTCTTTTACCGTTTCTTATACGCGTATATATTAGAATATTATATACTATATAGGCTATGTGATATATACGATGACAATGTAGTCCTTTGTTGTGTTTCTAATAAGCAGTAATGAAGTGAAGTGACTAGTAATTTTAGCCTCTCTATTTCAACAAAACAAATCACGAAACGATACTTGAGACATAAATGAAGTCTTAAATTAAAAGAAGTGCTATTGACATTAGCATGGAGCACAATAGCAAACTATGGCATTAATGCCAAGTAAAAGCTTTTGTAAATAGCACAGCACACACAACTCACTTAAGTAGGCACAACTCCTCTGCAAACATCTATTTGTGTACTAATCAAAAAAGGCCCTAAGACTATGGACTTCTGAATAATTAACTACCTACGGAATTTATTGGCACACAGACACAACCCTGTTTTAATAACCTCCATTCTAGTTAAATTATAGATTGCTACACTAGCAAGGTAACACCACCAATCAATTTCTCTGCTAAAACAAATACACGCTACTATGTTCATCTATGTTTCTATTTACCTGTTCATCGTGCCTTGTTGAAATGCATTATTACTAGTATTACCCATTGTGTCCAATTCATTTACTCGCTACAATAATTTCACCTACCTCTCCTCACATTTTTCAAACATTGGATTTAAAAGAAAATATTTTTGCAGTTGACTAGAGTGCAGTGAATATAATGCATGAGAATAGGAATTCAAGTACATTTTATTGCCTGGCAAGCTCAGAGCTATAATTTAATATATTGGCTATTATTGCTACTATAAATATTATCTGTAGTTATTTATTAGTAGCTAAATGAAGACCAGCATAAATGTAGCTACCTATCAGCCTTTGTACTCTTTCTTGTACAAAATGCATGTGTAGTATGTATAGAGTGTATGTATAACAGAAAATTGCCTATTTGTATACTTTTTCACTGCTAACATTGCGATAACAATGCAGTTCACAGTATGACATCAGAAGTTTTCCTAACGAAGGTCTTTTATTTATGAAGTCATTCAATCGTGTCTAACTTGACTTGAATTGACGGAATCAAGCAACTAGGTAACTATATACAGGCTACTCTGTCCACTTAGGTATTTACTACTTTATTATAATTAGACGTGATATCAGACCACTGCACATACAAGACTGAGACTTCAATGCCTGTAAAACTCAAGTATTCTTCCAATAACATTGGAAACATGACGTGTAAAGATGTGTGTTATAGTTATACAGTGTCCCAACTTTTAATGCCAACGAAATCTAATATCTTTCTATAATACGTTGAAAGTGTTGGAAATTGAACAACAAGGGGCTGAGCGGTATTGCTATTACACGCTAATTGGATCCGGACTTGTGCCAGTCTATCAACAATGCCAAATAAAGAAAAATATTAATATCTAAGCTTAGAGTTACATGGACATACATTCGAAATTCACAATCCTCATCCAATTTGACGCATATATTCAGGAATCGTAATGAAAACCCTGTATATGGTCACTGCTTTGCAATTATTCATATCCTATTCATAGCTGTTGTAATTACTCTATATAATAATAATGTGCATGTGTTTACAAGTGCTCAATTCATGCAAAGCTGTATTTTCAATGCAAAGTCATTGTCTAATATTTTCTCAAGTGTGCGTATGAAAACTAAGATTATTTATGTGATTAAAAAGTAGTGCTGTACGTCCATGTCTTAAAAAGCACCTTTCAAAGTTTAATATTGATTAGCTTTCCTACTCATATATTCTCCCTGCTTATTATTATCTGGACATCTGAAATCTGTTGGACTTGATATTGATATTGTTAGATGATTTTTAGATTAGCCAGTATAAGTAGGTAGAGTAGAATGCCTTGTCAGTTCTCTTACCGATTTCTTGTTGATGAACAAAAGAAAATCCCCTTAGCTCGAACTTCACACAATAACAACTGTAGGATTTTTATATCAAAACTATCTCTGCATTAATAACGCAGAATATCCCACACTCGCCTAAGAAAACTTTATTTGCTTAAGAACTGGAATTTAATTGTAGAACAACGGAAGGGACAAGCGCTCATATATAACCATATTATATTGATATGAATCATACAAGTAATTTACATATCAGATGTAAACATGTCTATGCATTAGTAGCATACTTAGCAAAACTATTCTATATAAAACATGCCATGACACATTCGGTACTTACTCTATTGTATTAATCGCTTTTCTACAGACATAACACAAGAATAACGTTAAGGTCATTGTGATTACGATCCACATTGCAATTACTTGTCAACTATATGGACATATGAATTACTATTTTCTAACGTTACTCGTATACATGTCTGTACAATAATAATGACTCCTGCCTCTTTTCGTACACTTTATAAATCAGTAATTGACTGAGGCACCTATCTCCTACAATGTAAATAAAATATGTTGCAAAAGTATATTAAATTACATACATACTGGCATTTTAGTAGTGATGCTAAGAAGACGTTGAAGATTAAGAGCTGTATACCTGTCTTGCAAAAGCAATGATTTACTTGAGCATTTTAATATGTGTAATGAATTGCTAGTACAGAGATAGGTAACTTGATTTTATTAGTTGAAAAGCCCCACAAACAATAAAAAGGCGGCTGAGTTCATTCATGTCAACCCTGTCTTAGTTGAATTGTAATGACACATACGTACATGTGATCAGAGAGCAGAGCAGATCAGAGATGTACACCTGGTCGACTATAAAAACATTAAATGAGCAGACGGATTATTCGCAGATAAAGCATTTTGATGTTATTGCATATGCTTACATATGCAGAACATAATATTCTACTTACATCACGAATGAATCATGAACTATCTAGCTATGTAGGGAAATAGAAGGATACAATGGAAAAATATGCCCCACAATGATTATCTGAAATTAAAGAGAGTTAACAGAAAAGTTGCTTAGAACCGGAAGAATTGTGAGCTCTTATCTCGTCTCTTGTTATTCTTAAGTATCAAGTATTACTTATCTTTAGAGAAAAGGAGTTTTTGCATTGCTATGCACTGAACACGAGGATTTCTTACGAAAGAGATGCATTTCTCATGTAAGAAGCTATTGTTGTCTCTCTGTGCTATTGATTTATTTACACACACAAAGAGACTCAAAGTTGGTTCTGTTTGGAGTTGCACTATTGTTGATGTCACTGCTGGGATATAAAACGGCTGAGTCACAAAGACAGAGACATGTCAGCAGGACACATAGTTAGTTTAATGCCATGTAATGCAATCCCACCCCAACCAATCAGCATTACCTTACAAGAGGCATTCATTTCTCGCATATAAGAGATTCCGCTCATTTAGAATCAACTGACCGACTCAATCATCCATGCAAATTTTTTGCACGTCTTTCTTTACATTACTTAGATAGAATCCTGCAGCACAATTCCCTCACGATAACTCAGTCAGTTCATTGTATATCGTATAATATAGGTGACAAACACCGTTTTCATTCTATATAAACTCTATAGACGTGTATACTACCTTCTGCTCTATAGATGCAATTCTACAATACTAAAAGTCAATTCCTAGATTATTATATAAAACTGCACGTAATACGACATATAGATTCATTAGACTACGATAAAAAGTTAAGTAGGTAATTCACCTATGACCACGACAAGACGTTTCATATTATAAACTACTATCCTACCTACTACCTGAACAACAACAACAAGCTTCAAATCACTAATAACTTTTATTTAGCAAATTGCATGGCTCTGCAGAAGAGATGTAATCTCATCTGATCAGATATGCAAAGTGCATTCGACTTGTATTCAGCCCAAATGCAAATACACAAAAATCTAAGCAACCACCAACTTTGGACAATTGTTACGTATGTAAATTAGTAGTTATTGCTCAAGCCTTTAACTAAAAGAGCCCATTTCACTCCATTTATTACTACTTCAATCATTCTCATTCCCTTCATCTGAATTATCTACTGATGTAAATACGTGTAAATATTAGAGCAGATATGTTGACTCATTTTTTAGTTCTTTTTTGGCTAATGAAATCGAACATAAACATTAATCGCTAAATTACTACATTCTTACACCTTGTAGCAAACATGCGGGACATGTAGAACATTACAAGAAAGAAACTTTAAAGAAATTCAGGTGTATACCTACACATTTTTACATTAGAAGCATTTCCAAACATAAATGACAATCTTCGGGATAGTTTAACTATAATGTAATATTTTTGCAACCCAGGAATCTGTAAATGTATTGCAATGTTTTTTAATAATAATCAAATTTAAATTAAGTGGCCTTTAATCAAATGTTGATAAAGAGGATTTAAAATTATGAATATGATTGCTTCGTTGATGCGCAAACTTATAGCTTAGAATCATCTATTTACTATTGTGCATTCGACCTTGATGACTGCCAGTTACTACTACTATGCAAATGAAATGTAAAATTCACATTCAGTAATTGTGTGTTATTGAAATGAATAAATATCTTCAATATAATTATAGTAACCTTATCACACCTACACAATTGTATGTTTAATTTAACTCAAGATAGATGATCATAACAATATTTCAAGTCCCGCTTTCAATACTTCCTACTCCAACAAATAAGATTCATTAGTAGTGTATTTAAAGAGCAATAATTCATCCATGTTTTTATTTGTTAGACTAATTTACAGCTTCCACTCCTCCTCCTTTTCCTACCTTGTTTAAAATTGCAATTTATGCTCTTTGAACTACAGGTAGCCGATTCACCGTTCCCTACAAAAGACAAGTAAAAATACAAGAGCCAGAGGTAATTTCCAAACCAGAAGTTTCCTTAAACTCTTAAGCCTATAAAATAAAAACTTTGACTACATTCTATAACTTGCGAGTCTTCAGCATTACTTCATCATTTCTAATCAATATCAATCTATAAAAAATATGACTTTCTGCAACAAGCAGAATTATTTATTTTAAAAGTTTCGTTTTCATCTCTATATATGTAGCTACTACTACACAACCTAATTCTTACTGTTAGCAAATACGAAAGTTTTGCATGAATAGTGAACAGTAAGTCAATATTTATTTTTGGTTAAGCAAGCATTTTGCTAGTGGAGAGTAGGTATCAGGAGTTGGATTCGAAATTTTATAACCGATTGTCATTGTCTGTCCATATTTATATTAGAGTTCACTCAGTTCAGTTCCATATCTCCACTTGAGATCTCTCGAACGGAACGTTATACTGAGGGATATACTAAAACTGTCAATAGATAAACCAAGTTTGATGTTGCAAGGAAAGTAAGATCAATTATTGATATGCATGAACAGTTGTACTTAGCAATTGTGTGTCTAAAAAGCACAAAGTGAGCATAGTGTTCTAAATCCTAAATTCAATAGTCATCATAATAAGAGATGGAAAGTTTGACTTGAGCATGAGCAAATACATACAAATCAACTTTTAGATGATTTTATCATTTAGGAACATTAAAGTGTTGATAGAAATGCACTGAAGAATGCAACACTTGAAATGCATGACTTCTTTTACAGCCTCCTGCACACATAACAATGTCTATAGCCTAACCATCCTTATAACATCGATATGTTTTGAGTGAGATGGGAATTCGGCCATTAATTGCATTAGCCTCCTGTTAACCAATAGCAATGCTAAGAAAAGGTCATACAGGCCAGACCAGTCGAGTTTATTTGATCTTTACGTAGTTTATTTGTCTGCATGTTGTAATGCGGAATACAAAGTAAACAAGAGAACTGTTATGCGATTGCATACTTGCATTCTACACCCATCATCTTATTAGTCTCTAAAAGCATATTGCATTATCCTACTACATTAGTGCATGCATACATCAACTAGCTAACAAGTAAGTATATAGAATTATATTACAATATTGATCAATCCATTTCAGAAGCCATGTCAATTAATTATAAGCCATAAAGAGCAAAAGCTAGTTTTCAACTTCTCCTGTCCTTTACTACTTCAAATCTTAATCATTTTTCAATCTCAATAATCCTTTGAGTCAAAATCAGCCCTAGAGATAGAGAGTCCTATAATCAATACTACAAATAAAAGACTTGTGACTAATAAGCAATTAATACAGAAATTCAAACATTAGAATTGATGATTCGATAAATATTACACTTATACACCTATAGCATATCACTTAAAGCAAACTGACATAGCTAAACAGGAATATTAAACTAATATCATCTACAGATAAAGTAAGGAAAGTGTTATGTATCCAGTTTTATGCTCTTAGTGTGTATTTTTCAATGCTACAGTGATTTATTTAAGATACAACTTTATGATATTAATCCAATCAGTTGAAAATTTAGCTAGGTAGTCAACTCTAAGCTGCCTATGTATGTGCAAGAAAAGTTGAATGATATATTATGTAGCTTGACATACCTGTAGCACAGAATAGATAATAGAATATATTGAACACTCCTACTCCATAATGAGTTGTTTTTATCAGGCGGAGTTATAAAAATGCACTTCTTTAGTTTAATCTTCAAACTGCATTTCACTATCACTTTGTATAGTTGTACAGTTGATAAGAGTTGCTGTGTTCCTAAGAATATTCGACTTTTTTTCCCTTGTTCTTTCTAAGGTGAGCAATGTAATGCAATTTTTAAATTTGCATATTGTCGTCTATGAATAGGTAGACGTGATTTGGCTTGTTGCACAGTTGCAGCAGCTCTCCAACTCCTACTCCTTTGAAAAGTATCACTTTTGAAACTTTGGGTTGGTCGACTCTAAATAAACTACACTCTCTTCTAGAGATATTCAAGAGCACTTTTATCCTTAGTAGAACTGCACTTGTCCTGTATGAAATTTAACGTCCAATAAAGAGCAGCATATCATTCGAGTGACACACCACAACTGACAATTCGCAAACAGAAACCCACTGCACAATCACGTTCTAATTTTTCTGAGAAAAAATATATGTGATCCTTATATGATATAGGACGTTGTTGTTAGTTGGTAGGTCCACTGCATTAATACTGTCCATTCACAATCCAACATGAAGAGATAGAGATAGTAATCTTGGGCAATCAGAAATCATATGTACTTAGATAAAGTCCAATTGAAATGAGCCGTGCAATTATGCAGAGTGGAATTAAAAATTAATAATATTATGTATGAGTGTGCTGAATCTCATTAGAATCCAAGAGTTCAGAGTTGTTTGAGAGGAAAGTGTAATCCTTGGAGTGTATGATGCAAACTCATCACAGCAGAGATGCTATAAGTAGTACGAGCAAACACCAAGGTATTATAAGAAGGAAAATTCACCACAAATTGTTGGATTAGTCTAGAACTGAGTAAAACTCTTGTATAAAAATATTCTGCCTTGAATCCACAACAATTACAAAAGTATCTAAAGACTCACTCACATCATATCAGATAAGATAACTGGAAAGATCGCAATTTAAAAAAAGAGATTTCAAATCAGTCCTTCACAGAAGAGAACACACACAGAGCGAATACTATCAATACTCAATACCAAGTTGTGGTCCATCCCATCCAACAGCTATGAAGAACTTTTACGAAATGAAATGGAAACTTGCAATTCTATGCTCACACAATCACATGAGCAAAAAGTTGCAAGTAAACGGTAATGGGGTAAAGGGTAGAAGAGACTCCACCAGTCGAAAAGCTAAGACGGCAACTTTACATACACGAATGCACGATAAACGTCTGTGTAGCAGAATGCTAATGTGAATGGCTAATGTAGTTTAAACGTTGTTGCTTGCAAAGAACTTCAGCCGTGTTCACGATGAGGATATACGAAGCTTTGGATTACGACAAGGTGAGATGTGATGTAAGTTAAAATTATTTGATAGTTTTCGAGAGTGTCTGCCCAGACGTGTATCCAATCTCAAAATATGATTGTGAATGACTGTTGCTCAGAAGGCTAGCATTCAAATCAGGACAGAGAGAGAGACGGACGAATTCGATGGGGTAGTAGTTTAATTTTCTTGGTTGGTGAACGTCTACCTTCACTTCTCCTACATAGCTCATCTATAGCTAGTGCAGTTACCTACTCAATGCATCCACACACAGCAAATTCAAGTTGTGCCCCTTCCCTTTTTGTTTTAAAATCCATTCAACTACATAATATTGGTACATTTTAGTAGAAAGAGAGCACTACTCCTTCAGAAACACAAGGCGCTCTTATATTATTCATTTACCTGTGTAATACTTGTAAATTTTTATATTAAATTACATTTGAACGATTCTATTTAGTATAATACCCTATCATATCATATAATGCCCATAGTAAATAAACGTCTATTAACTTGAGAATACACAATGTATAAAAAACAATTGTTTACGTTATGATTACTCACCAATTTATGTACACTCGTTGATAGAGTATGTGAATCTCACGTGTAGCCATGCTCTTTATTATTATTTTTATGTAACGTTAGTGCACTGAGAAGGAGTTTAAGAAAAAATGAAGCGTCACAACCGTTTATTTCTTCCAAGATATGCACAGTAGGATTTCTATTCTTAAAATGGGATATAATAGCATATCCCTAGTCTTATAAGAGTAATTAGTAGTGGACGATAGTCCAATGTCTGGCTAGAGAGGAATATATCAGTTTAATGCTATGCTTCTTGAAGCATGGGAATTATTCGCAAGGGTTTTACAGGTGTCTTCCCTGCTATCTAACATAATGTACAGTATGTACTCAGAGGGTATTCAATGTGAGCTAGTTATTAGCAATAACAATCACCTCACTTCACCTTTGTGCTTCTAAAGCTATAAGGGAAGAATATTTCGCAGTCTTTTGCCTTTGCCTCAGTTGTTTATTAGGATTACTGTAGGACAGGGACATGTACATCCTGCTAATTCTAATGGGAGACTGTGTACATCCCAACGAAGCATAATGCACAAGTACCGCACAGTTCAATACAATCTGAGCTTTGTGTGTGTGTTGGGAAACGCTACTTGTTAATGGCTACTAGTCTATTCTCTTCTAGATACTAATAATGAGTATAACAGGTTCGTGGAAGTTTTTAGCTTTTGTAAAAAGCGGAGTAGGAAGAAGGTACACGTTGATAGGAGCACACACACACAGCAGTCCATGAGATTATTTCATACATATTCCATTATTCACTTACTATTTACTACAGAGATAGTTCACTCTTAGCTAATGTCGAGTTTCTTTGTAGGTAGAACTTAGAATTTCCGAATAGCGTGGGCTGGGGAGACAAGGCAAGTGGGAATTCAACTCGTATTTTCAGACTATTACTCTACATAGTCCACCTTGGTGCTCATCGTAAATGTATTTAGTCATTGCCTCCTTATCACCGTATGTCTTAAGATGTATGAAGGGGAAAGACATGGAGATTTAATAGCATTCCATTCCAAACTGCACTAGATAGAAAAGAATAGTAACTAGTGCTATTTTCTTGGTTTTCTTTAGGTTATAATGGTGGGAGGGAGGTAAACAGACTTTCCTACCTGTTTCTAAATGCCGAGCAGCATGCTTAATGCAATGCATAGAAACAGGAGTCATCATTAGCATTCTGTATTTATGTAGCAGTAGCTATCATTAGTTTATGTATTTATGTAGGAGCTCTCAATAGGATTCCTCTGTCTTCGATAATATTATTCTGCTACTAACACTAACAATAAATTTACCGTTTAGTTCCAATGAGATGTATTTATGTTATCCTACAGTTCCTTTTTTCATTTCAGACTTAACTAC
>JAAAYG020024155.1:0-17536 GCA_009936455.2 Tomocerus minor | reverse complement strand
AAATGACATTAAAAATGGTTGCCATATATATTGAGAGAAACATTTATTCAATATAACAACCTTCCACAATGTTTTCAAGGTAATTGTGTTTCTTGAAACACAGGTTATGAAATCTGATGCTTAAGGGGGCAGTGAACAGCAGACTATGTCATTTTCGGCAATCCTATAATATTATTGGTAATATGCTCCAGTAGGCACTTTCCACACAAAATCCACGAATGTTTATAAGGGACGTTTCATTCGTGGATTTTGTTTGGAAAGTGCCTACTGGGCCCTCCTGATGCCAGGACGGAGGGAGAAAACCAAGGAAACGCCAAAAACCAGCAGTCCATGCTCCTTGATGTGACCTTAATTTTATGACGCATAGCTGTCTTTCTTAAATATTACATAACCATGGAGATTTTCCTAATGGGGGGATTGCCCGAAATTACAAAGACACCTGTTCACTTCCCCCTTAACCCGGAACAGACTATGTAACGTCAACAATTGCAATGCTACCTTTAGCGCCAGATACCCCTGATGCAAGGATAATAGATACTCTCCCTCCCCCTTAAAGGATTGGCAAAGAATTAGTATTTTGAGGGGTTCGGAACAAGTAGGAAAAATACATATGGTCCTGGAAATCCTGTCGCCACCTTGTTTGATCCTAACTATCAAATTCCGTTTGTCCTCCAATGACGTCATTGGAGGATTTTCGACCCACTTTTCATTTTCGAAAATTCCCATGGGGCTTGACGCAGGTTAGCCTATTACTAGGTTAAGATTTTGAAGTTATCTCAGATTGTATTAGGATCAGTGACCCTGGGGGAAGAGCAGCAGCATATTATATGTTAGCTGATTTTAATTGTAACGCAATTGAATGGCCCATTATTGTCACTCTAATAAAGCTAACTTTGAACTCTGAATCCCTAATTAACGGGACTTAACAGGAGAGAGAGGTATTAATAATCAAGTCCCTCCCTTCCTGTAGCTTATCATTTCATTTTTGCCCTACAGACACTCGCATTTTTCATCACCTGTATTGCTAAAACAATCGTTCTAGCCGGGGAAACGCCTTGCCCGTTGCCTCTCGTTGTCAAATGACGACAGGGAATTTATATTATGACGGTTCCAGAGACATGGCAACTACTAACACTACTACTACACTATTTCGAACGCTACTTTGTACATTATTTGGAATGCCCCTTTAGTTACAAGTAGTGTTAGCAGTTGCCATATCTCTGGACATTTCTTGTTTGAAATAAATCAATCCCCTTAATAATATGTAGCTCTGGTGATCAAAACTTGCATTTATTTTACTGGAAATGGATGGCCTTGGGATTTCATTGGAGAATTCGAAATTTTGGACTGACTATGGCCAAAATTAGGCTCATACCCTACGGGGTCTTTTTTGAGTTTGGTGATGCGATGAGAACATATGAGAAGTAATAATAGATTGCCATTAAGCAATAAACGGAGTGAAATTCTTCAATTGACTCGACTCACAACGGTTTCAGTTGGCTAGGCAGGCGGCCGAATAAACTCATTGGTTTTTGGGGAGCTATTTATTAAGGGGGTTTGTATTAGTGCTTAATATCTGTCTATAAGTGTCACAGAATATGCAGCTAGCTACGCCTGCAATCGTGACATACAATACAGATGTTACGAAACGTGTGAATTAATAGAATTTAGAGAAAGTAGAAGGACAGAGACATTAGAAATTAATCTGGAGTAGGCAGGAATAGAGTAGCGCCTAGTGCTGTAGGTGTGTAGGTAATAATATAGAAGAGGTGGATGTAGGAGATACACTTACGTCTGCTATAGTCAACCACAGGAACACATTTCTGGAATATTTATGAACATTCCACGATTAGAGAGTGAAAGTGTAAGAGAAAGTACCAAGTCGGCTCATTTCCCAGACTCTAGGAAAACTAACAAGAATATTCATAGAGAAACAATATACAGGGAGTTTATTTGAGATGGCCCAATCCATTTCATTTATTCCGGTGACCTGGCCTGCATGGTGTGGCATTGTGTCCATGCCTTCCCCTCCATTCCCCACTCTTCACTCAGCCTTTCCATTGCTTTCGAAGGAATTGATCTACATTTATTGTGCCTCTCTCTATATCTGAACGACAATATGCAATTGTAAGTGGTAGTTGGAGCATTAGGACATGTATATGTGGAAATAATGAAGGCTATGGGCATTTGGAGATTTTAGTAGGACGGAACGAGACTGAGTTTTGCGTAGATACTTAGAAAGAACATAAGAGCAGAAATCAGCGAGGTGGAAGGGCAGCCTGCGAGACTACAGTCGAGAGAAAGAGGAGAAAGTGTATCCGATTCAATGCAATGGAAAGCAATCCAATCCATTTGCAGGGACTGGGAGCAATTTGCTTCCATGCATCTCGCCCGCCTGCTTGGAGCACGGGGCGGGCAGAGCTTACATTAAACAGATAGTTAGCTCTCTCAGCTTACAATTAATTCGTAACAAGCTATTAACTCATATCACCCCAATTAATTCCATTCAAATGAACCCCTAATGGCTATAATATGCACAGCACCTTTTTCACACTCAAAATCTACTCCCGACATTCGGCATCACTGTGCTACCTTCAACATTGCCCACGGAAATTCGCACAATACATCCATCCCTAGTTATGAATATCAACCTAAATGCATTTGACCACCTCACAGAAAGCCCATTAGCAATTTACCAAAACTTATGTCTATATACTGACTGCAAATTGACTAATTGTAATATTTAAATCAAAATCCAATTTACTTTTACTAGGAATTGGAAAAATGTAAGGCTTTTGTTATGCGTGCAGCAAGTGTTTCTCTGTCAAAACCTAGCTGGAATCTGCATAAGACATCAAATATCTTTTTCTTAAAACATGACAATAATATGACATGGTGACTTGCTATGTCAATAAGTAATAAATAATCAATCCGTCTTTTTTACAAATATAAAGAATAATTTCCTTTTAATGGCACGTAATGGATTTCGAATTTTGAGATATTTAAATATTTAAATTGAAAGTCAATTACTTTAAAAAAAAACCTGTATTTAGCTATTATTAACTTCATACATGAATTTTCAAATATTAAAAGGAACTTTATTGAGCATTCGTCTCTGGAACATTCAGAGATGGCTAAGATGAGATATTTCTAGAGGACGAGGAGTGTCTGTCTCAGGACATTGTGCATGCAAACTTTTCGCCAAAAAATGTAAAACAATTTTCTGAATTTAACTTATGGTTGCGTTAGGGGCAGCGCAAGTTGTTGGAGGATTTGTGTGGACAGTTAGTCGAGCGACAAGAAATTCTGTCTGTGTAATGGGGAAGAGAAGTGTGTTTATTTAGAGGACGTGTGGGTTGTTTTACTTTCTCCAGTCCAGAAGAAAGTGGTAGTGTTGTGATTGAGATCCAGTTGGGGCTGTCGCATGTATGGGTGGCTCTGCGTCTACTGTCCTTCTTTCTCTGTGGGATTGGGTATTGGTGAATGTAAAACGTTGGAGGTAGTTTGGCATCTCAATTGAGCTGATTGTCAATATCCTGTAGTTATGGCTTGGTTAGTTTCCTCTGTCGCACAACTCCCATTCTCATACTTTATTTTACACTCAGACTTTTACTGCAGTGCTTTCTCCACACATTCTTCGTGCATAGTCTGTCGGAGTATGGGGCACAATGCTCAGTGGCATTCGACGGCATTGCATTGGAAAAGTTTTGGGAAGAAGAAGAGAGGAGAGGGAGGATAAAGCTCAGTAGGCATTAAGTTGGAGGGACATTATAATAATGTATGTATGTATGTAGGTCTCTGTATATTTACTGTTATGTACATTCATAAAGGAGTTCGCAGCAGTTCAGATCTGATGGAGTTGTGCTTTTCGCATCGAAATGCTATGTAGAGCGGCTATTAATTGTCACCCTTTCCACACATTCGATTCTTTTCCCTCAACGCCTCAACATAAAAGCAAGGCAATGAACAGAGCTCCGCGAGTTCATAATATTTCCCATTTAAATGACATATGACTCAAATAATACACTCCAATACTCTGGCTAGGCCGTCGAATAAAGTCACTTGGACGATTGCGATTTCCCTGTAGCCCCACAGACACAGCCCACAGACTACTAGCTATACGACTTAATGTATAGCAAAGAATGCATTAACACTTGGTCGACCACCCATTCAATGAGAAAACAGAACATGCATCCACGACACTACAATTACTGCAGTTACTGCACTACATTTCACCACTTTCTCTCTGTCTATAGAATCCCCACCTAGAATTGCATTTCATGGACCTCACTTCCTCCATTCCCACTTTTCCACTGTTTTGTTTCCTGAATTTATTGAAATTGAAATTGTCAATGACAGGGAAAAGTCTAGTAGCACTTATGATGCCCATACTCATACTTTAGCACACAATGCTATTTAGTTCCCAATTTGCAACGGACATTTATGTAAAATTAGGGTTACTCTACTTAGGTGCACTAAGTACCTATAAATAGCATTGCATACAATTACATAGAAATTATCTCTATAAACAACAATTATACGGCACTTTCAAAATCTACTAATGAAATTGAGTAGAATGTGGAAAATCTCTAATTATGTGTGTCTCTGGCTAGGTAGAAAGTGTAGAGAATAATAAGGAACATTTGAGTGCACATATGAAGGGAGTGAAATTAAATTTCAAAGCACATACAACTACATAACCACAAGACAATTGTCACATTTCCTAGAAGTTGTGTCGGATAATAATCGTGGCAAGGGTGTATCAACTCATAAAACTGATTTAAATTATTGTAAGAGCAGGATTAATTTGCCGACAGATAGATTCTTAAATACGTCTCATGAGTGCATTTGCTATGGCTTACATGAATATATGATGGGAAGACTTATATAAATAAAGTAATTGGAGCGTGGCAGATGTCACGTGTGGTAGAGGCTGACATTTGTGCTGAGAAAAAGCTTAAGACTGAAGCTTAAGCTTAGACTTTAGTTCCCTTCACTTCCACCGCACAATTAAATGTTATGTGTCGAGACGAGTCTGGCTTGGGGGGATGATATTATGTGAGTCGTGTGAAAACAAGAGCTATTTACTCTCCTGTGTACTTCTCCCACAAAATGGATTAATTTTGAGCATATCCCGACGTCCCCTCCAGATATAAGGATTGTAGGTGTGGTAGCAAATAGACGCTCAGTTCTGTTTCGTGTTGACTCCAGTGTCACACATTGTGACAGATGCTGTCGATATTAGTGGATTATTAGTGGATCTATTCATGCCGACTATTAGGGATGCCGGAAGAATACAAAAGACACAGACTGAAGCTAGACAAGATGCCCTGACTTATTTCCCTCCCTCTGGCTCTTTCATATGCATGCTATACCACAATTCCTACATTCCCATTATCTTCATCTCAGGTGGACTTAACGCATCGACTCCCATCAAATAGCTTCAGCAGTCAACTCACCCTGTATATATCTCTTATCCACCGCACTACACTTAATACCTATATAGATTCACCCGTATAAATACACACATTGTCTCAATAAGGTGAATGGCTAAAGGCTATAAATGTCTTGGATGTAGGAGCTATTTTTGTCATTTGTTGGCATTGGTACTTTGGCCCCGGAAGGAAATGCTATTGAATTGTGTGAGGCGAAGTCGTGTCCATGTTCGTGTCAAAAGGTGACACAGAGAGTAGGGGATTGGGATGTGTGTTTTGTGATCGAACCCTAAATCCAATCCAGGCCCAATTTGAGGTTTCAGTCAGTGGCTTCTCAGATAAGATCAGGAGGACGTCTAATCGTAGCCCCATCATGTCTGGAATATCTTACTTACTCCTCCAATTCCATAATGTCCGCACACAGTCCACCACACCACTAATAACAGAGAAAGCAAAGAAAGAAAAGATTCCATGGCCAGGGAAAGGAAATCACTCCACTCAGAATTAAGTCGGGACATTATTGGACATTCCGGCGCCAGCAGCTCTCTATCTTTTCTCTTTAAATCCAATTACATTGCTTTTATACGAACATTTTATTTTAATTGATTTGAACTTTTGCAGCATTTATATCTAAATAGAGAAATATAATAGATCAATTTGAAAGGACAAAAATATGTAATGATTATCCAAAAATAACTTTTTGTATTACTTGTATGAAATCGATTTGGAAAATTATTGAAGAAATAAATAAAATGCGAAATTAATTTTGGAGACGCTTCCGTTAGAGATCCTGATAATAGTTTGAAAAATTGTCCATTTTGTCCGAGGATGGGAAATGCTGGGAAATTGAACACTGCTTGGGATTGTCATGTGGCGGTTCGGCCAAGGAAATCAGGCGCGGCGGAGGAGGAAGGGAAGGAATAAATAGATGGCCTTTCCTCGACCCGTCTCTTTCCAGTATCCCCACAAACAAAACACAAACTCTGTGCAATTATTCGGTGCACGTCTCCGACGCTTAAAATTTGTTTCTGTGGTCACGTAGTCCTCTCCTTTTTTCCACGACATGATGACACAACAGCCAGCCAGTCAACAGCCTCAACTTAAGCAGAGCGGAGTTAACTATGTAATTGTAGCCAAGAAAGAGACGAAGGAGCAAAATAGGCATCTAACAAGAACCTAAATCGGAGACAAACTTCATTCCACGACAACAAACCAACTTAACCATAAGACATCCGCATTTAAAGCACAAAAAGACCAAAATAGTGACCCATTCGTCTTAAATAACTTGTGCAAATGTTTTCATACTCACTAAAACCCATCCCCAAAGACCTTGACTCTCATCAAAATTAATTTCTGATTGGCTTCGACCCAAATTTTAAAGCCATTGCATTAAAATTCAATAAAAACTTTATAAAATAATGGAAAAAATCATAAAAAAAGAATTTTTATTTATAATTCTTTGTAGTTTCCGTATAAGGTACCTACCAAAAATCTTATACCAAACCAAAAAAATTATTTTCTAAACTTTAATTACTTTACGCACATGTATACTGGCAAACTTTGCTAACATTTGTTATCGTGCTCATTGAATTTTCTAGTTTTAAATGAAGCCCGGTTGTTATTAGTGTGTTTACGTCGTGGTCTAGCTTGGTGAAACTGAACGTGAAGTTTAGTCAAGTCAAAGGGAGGCAAAGTAGAGTCTTTATTGTGTATAATATTGGATTGGTGTGGACTGGAGAACAACACCCTCGTTCTTGGTCTGGAAGAACAAAAAACTCAATTCATTTCATTAATTTCTCTTCCTCTCTCCCTCCTCGTTTCCCATTTTCTGAGGCCGGAGAGCGAGCGGCGGAAGGGACTGAGGCGAGGCGAGGATGTTGAATTTTGAAGACATAAGACGATAGGCAATCCAGTTGGTCTTGTCCTGTCTGTCCACTCTATTAGTACTCACGTCATGTCATCCGAGGAGGATAGACACAAGGCAGAGGACACAGTCGCAACTATTATGCTTTCCACTCCCGTCCGCCAATCTTCTCCATTTGATCTTCTCATACTTATGTACATTTCTAACTACAGAGCCAGATTACGAGTCGGGGCCGAGGAGCGGCACTTTCATTTTCCTCACCAACAATGCCACAGCCTTCATTGACTTAACTTTTGCTCCAATATTCATAGTTTCCTTCAATATATCCTCCCACGTGACGCCAAAGGCTTTTCCTCACACAAAACACACAAGTCGCCAACATAATTTTCTCACAATCACCTACACTTTGTTAAAACTAGCATTTACGTATGATGAGTCTGTTGTGTAGCTACGATGCCTTTGTTATGTGATAGCTAAATTAGCCGAAAGCATTAAAAATGTCATTTAAATCACTGAACACGCACACACTAGGGGAAATTAGACGTCTCTGGGATTGCCTATTGTTTCTTGGGTCTGTCTCTGTGTTGCCTGGGATCTAATGTCTCCTCCCACATCCCTCACATTCATAAAAAAGTAAAAGTACAAGGGCAGAGCACTAAAAACGAAAAGTCAACCAGCAATAAAAAGAAAAGGCAATTAGTGTTTAACATTTATGTATATAAAATAGTTTCTTGTGCAGAGACCTATAATTTATTTATTGCTTTTAGCACCATGTACAGATAAGTCTACAGCAGACTCTATCTCACCCACCATCAACTCCTTTAATTCTATGGCTCAGGTAATAGGCGACAGAGATGTGTGTACTTACAATAATGTAATTATTGTCTTACCACCATGTACTAGGCACAGGTACTAATAAAGATCTACACTTGCTCCTAATACTCGTACCTACATAAATAGCCCTTACTAGACTGCAACTATGTATATAGCTACACACTAGCAAAGGATGGGATTATAAAAGTGCTAGTTGTAAAAATAAAACAGGGAAATTTATTGAGGCAATTACACACAATGTACTCCACAATTTACATCCTCGCCAGACACACTGCATCTCGCATTTATTTGCATTCATTTAACTAAATGCACTACTGCCTATGACTACATCCTAGTTAAATGCTAATAGAGCCATAAAAGTCTAATACAACCAACTTATTCTCCCGACTGATTAAATCTGACGTTCACTTCCTTTCTGGTTGACAACCCAGAAAAATACATACCCAATTATCCAAGGTACTGTACCGGGACAGACTAAACAAAACCATTTAATTAATTCTCCTAATTAAAATCCTTCATGGTTTACCGTTTGTCTCCGCATCCTGGGATTTATAGCACCGCTTTTTCCTGACACACTTTATTGTCCCCAAATCTTAACAGAATACATGCACCTGCTTCTAAATGCACTTTACAATCCAAACTGGAGATGTACAATATATTTACCATGTCAACTTTTATGTAAACACAAGAGAAGTGTATCAGACTATTAATTTGTCACTGAACGGGCACATTTAACATTTTCATACTCGTACAAAACAATTAGGAAAATAATCTTTAAGAAAGACAAAAAGAGAAACAAAAAAGAATTAGAGCAGTTTTAATATCTTCCAACGAAGAGGCTTTAATTAACAAAGACAACTATTTTATTAGTCCTGACCTGCATAAAACATAAAATACTTGTATTGGAATGATCAAACAGATCAAAAAAGGTTAAACAAGTATTATCTAAACCTTTTTTCAGTATATTAATGAGTAGCAATAGTTTTGACTAAACGTAAGTCCGTCACCATTAATTAAAGAGTACTTAGCATAATAATTGTATAAGGAATCCTTAATATACAACTGTCAAATACACTCAAGATTCCTGGAAATATTTCACTAACATTTCTAACACGAAAATTAATTTCGCTCATTGATGGGCATTTGTTTATTTTTTTGTCAGGCAATTTCCTCCAAGGGTAATTACATTGCCCCATGGATTTGTTAACATTCATAATTTTGAATTCAATATCAATATAATTTTCATATTGCTGAGAGATCAATCCAAAGTCTGGGAAATATGTCAAGGTAGAGTTGGTGTTTGAATTGTAGATACCTTCATTAACAGCACAATCTATTTCCCATTGTAGCCACAAATAATTTCATGTCTAATTCCTTTGATGCTATTACTTACGTAGTAATGAAAATGAAAGTAGTTATCTGTATTTCAAGGACTACCTTTCTGCCTTCGATCCGTTTGTTATTCTCGGTTGTGGCGCTACAAAGCTAAAGCTTCGAAAACAGGACAGAAGGGAATTCGTGCTATAAAATTGTTTGTGTATTAGCTAGGGCTGTCAACCTGTGCCATGTGAAAATTAGCTGAAGGCCATCATCGTAGCAAATCAAACAAAGTCAAAGTAAATGAGAGCAATGTAAATCTCTTTGAGAGATTCCACTAATAAGAATTCATGTGTACACTTTATTTAATAAGCCAAAAATACAAAAAAGATAAATATCGGGCATAGTGATATGCAACGCACTCTGACATCAAGAGCATAACAACCAGGATATAATTATGTATTTCCTAAGGCCTTTGCTTTTGTACTTATCATTACCATTGCATTTACATGTACCTACGTTGGTTAGCCATAGTTACCCTTTCCACGTCCATATAAAAAGCTGCTAACAAATAAATGCCTATTTCACATACAGGCTATCCGCATATAGACATGTGATTGAATGACGCCACAGTACAAAGGGAGTAACAAAGTACCCATCAGAATTCAGTAACCAGAATAGCAATCATAATATATTCACTAGGTTTCCGTAGCTTATGGCCACAAACGATGATTCAAGTCAAAAAAGCAGAGAATTCTGCTCATTTCTTGGTGCGAGTTAATTTCATATAGCTTGTTTTTTATTTATATGATTTATAGAGCACATGAACCATTTTACTTTCACCTGAGGATTTCTACGAAACATGACATGCATCAATTCAATGACGCACTTAAGGAACGAAGAAATAGTATAATAGTACTTTATTGTATATAACCACCCTAAAGTGATTTTTGAACACAAATAATAATTCCTTGCCTAAATAATCACGTCTCTCAATAATGCATACTGGCTAGTTTCAGGAGCTGAGGAGTTGAAACGTATGTCTCCAACGTATAAATGTGTGTAGTTTACGAATATTTAAACTGAATTTACTGATTCTTATTAAATATAACAGCATAAAATGCCTTAAAAGTGAAACCTTCTACCACTTAATTAAAGATTTAATCATTTCATAACCATTGAGGGATTATTCAGGGAATGTATCATAAGGGGTACAGGCAAGAGTAAAACGGAAACAACAAGATTTTCTTCTGTCTCATGTTTACCTTCATAAGATATTTAAACTTTTGATATTTCACATTGCAATTATCAGGAAAACATTCAACTTGTTTTGGTGTACAGTTACAGCTCTCCATTTGTTGAAGGCAGATGTATAATTGTAACAACTTATATGAATGTCGTAAGTAGTAGATCACGTTTTGCTGTCTGAGCACTAATGTCAAAACGAAAAGACAATAACGAGAAGAAGTAACACATTTTCCATGCTAATAAGTAAATACTGACGGAGAAAACAACAACGCACGTGTAATCATTATCTTACAAAGCCTTATTAACCTAAATGGCAACACGTGCTCCTCTTTCTCAAGTTATTATTCCTCCGCTTCAGTTGCACGTCTTACAATGTAAGTTGAGGCATCGGGCAAATGAATTCAAAAACAAAACTTTAGACGGCGAAAAAACAACAGACGTCATGGATTTTAATTTGCCCTAGATGACAATGATCCGATTCTGTAATTTGATACACAAATACAATAAATTGCTCCTTTATATTTAATGAGCTTTATCTAACACATCGCTGACAAACGTGATATGTAATTGTGAGTATGTGTAATTGTTTTTGAAGCAAAAATCTACAATCAAAACAGTCATTATGAATAGAGATTTGATTTCGATTCGCTTTATTAGCTACAAAGCGAATCGGATATTTTTTTTCCGTCGCATATTCCCTATTAGTCCTCCTTCCTGTACTGCTTCTTGAGATAAATTATGTTGCTATTTGAAATTGACTTGCCCTACGATTGACGTCAACAAAAGACACCAAGATTCTTTGAAAATCCTAAGTTCGTCAATTATTGTTGAAAATCACAACCCACATAAAAGTACATCATTTAAATTTAATGGTGTTATAATCCATGTCAGAATATTATGTAGGCGGAATAGAGTATCAAATGACATGTTCATGTACATCTTCAGTAAGGTTCAGGACGAACATCATTAAATTAAAAAAAATATCACTCGTAAAGGCATTAAAATACAATTGAGAAGATTATAGAGGAAAGATTCTTTTACGTCAATCTATAATTCATGTTGACGTCACAAAGAATCAGTTTCATGAAATCGGATCACAACAAGTCAAGGTAACAACGGTTTTTAAAAGTAATTGAATTGAAGAAGTGAGAAGAATAACATAAGTTAGAATTGTCAGAAGAAAATTCTCTTATTTATTTTTCGCTTTCATGCTATATAGTCTGCTCCAATAAATCACAATAGATCTGACTTTTTATTAAAAATAAATGTTTTGATAGTTCTACAAGAATGCCATAGAGACATAAAGTAACATTATTGTTGGAAGGAAATAAGTTATATGTTCGACTCTTTTGTTGATTTTAATAAAAGAAAATCGTGTGGATTTTTGAAATACAAAATAGTCACTTGCATTTTGGACGAGGATGCTTGTTAGGGGGAGCGTATGATCTACAGAGTAGATCATACGCTCCGTACAAGTCTATTGGCTTACTTAGAATAGCTTCCAGAACAACTTTACTGGAGTAAGCAAATTTTTAAAAATTTAAAACTTGGTGAGGAATACTACATCATATAGTGGAATAGTTCTCAGATTCACTCAGCACAAGGCTATACTACTACACAACATGAGCGGCACTGAGGATGGAACCCCAGAATGTCAACCGGGCTAGAAGAGCACAGCCACACTTCACCAGGTCTGTACAACTATTTTGGAAGAGGATGGTAGTTCGTCAAAAATTCCAATGCGACTGTAAATATAAATGTTGTGAAATTCGTTTATTCGGCTTAACTCGGCACATCAAAAGATCAATGGATGAGATTATGAGTTATGACATTGAACCCTTTCTCAGTATTATGATCATGTTGAAAGGGATCTCGGGTGTCCTAGAAGTGAAATGAGTCTTTCAATTCGAGACGAAAGAATTTTCGCAGAAAGTTTTGTTAAGAGGATAGCGCTTAGTTTCTTTTCTTATTTATTGTGAAATGGACATTTTCAATGTATGTTCTAGTTGTTAATCCGAATAGGAAGGAATAAGTCAACTTCATGAATTCTGTTCGCAAAATTAATCCTGCACTCATCCTCAAATATTACTTTTAGGCAGATAAGGTGACATGCTAATGTGAAAAGAATTATTTACTCAAAAAAATTGAGAATTTTGCGACTTGCATTCTAGGTAATCCTAATCTGAAGGGAACCCGTCGCTAAATCAAATGTCATTTTCTTATCCTACTTAAACTTATTGTGCAACATGAATAAATAAACATAACGGCTTCGTGTGGCGTGACAGGAATCATTGCAGTCTATGCAGGAAATTAAGGGCTTATACAAAATCCTGTGTAAGTTATATAAACAGAGATTTTTAAGTTCTAAATACGTACTTACATTATGAAATCGAAACATTTATTTAAGCCGTTTGCAAAATGTTTGCATAAAATAAATCAACGCATAATTAAATGCACTCGCTGCATAAGTTTACGTGATTAGCGAAAAATTTCTGTGTACGGAGATTATATTGAAAAAAGATGCCAAACGCTCCGTAATCTCTTCTAATACGTATGTATGAAAATATTTTTTCCAATTTCCTATTTGCTCTCGTTTCTGATACTAAGAATATATTAGATTTCTGGGAAGGCACAACAAAAACTCCAGTTGATTTGGCAAGATTTTCATTATTCCATTCCATATTTCGAGTTCGTATGTCATTGAGTAATATCAACTTGAATTTCAATTCCAGATTGCTCACTGAATCGTTTTTCGTTTGATACGATAGGATAGATAGATATAATGACATTGAATGTTATTAAAATGGGATGGAAAATATGAAAATTTAGTCTTGTATTTGTAACAGAGGGGATATTAATTTTGGTTGATAAAATTCCAACAATGTATACGAGTACATAGTTAGATAGTTAGCAGTTGATATTATTGGATGGAAAACAATGAAGTGAAGAAAGCTAATAAAGTAACGTTGTGCCTTTGTCGTGAGTTCCCCGTTTGATAATATGATATTCAGAGAAATGAAAAAATTCCGTGCTTTATTCAATCCAGTGAAAAGTGTGCCTTTGAGTTGGTAAGAATGACAACGTGAGATAAGAGCTGAGAAGAAGTAGTGCATTTGGAAAAGAAAAGGGAAAGAAGGATTTATATAAGTACAGATAGGTATGTAGACACTAATAGAAACCTTCTTTGGTAATGGCGTAGAAAAATGCTCGCACAGGTCTTTTACTGTAGGCAGGAGATACATATTTAAATAATACGGGATATTAGGGAGGAGAGTTTGCTGGAATTTGGGCAATCTGTAAGGAATTTTATCTTTAAATGACTCGGAGATTATAAGTCAAGGAATTTTTGCATATGGTCGTTTGTGTCTCACGTCCTCGGCGAATTATGTGTAGAAGGAGGCGGCAGAATTATTTACATGCATGCACATTCCAATAATATGTAACGTATGTAGACGGAGTAACACAGAGAAGTAGCCCCTTTCTTAGTAAATATATAGGAGATGTGCTGAGATGTTCGTGTCTGGGGCTTTTGTCTTCCCTGAATCTATGTTCTCTGAATTTTAGTGAATTCTGGATGTTGTGATCGAGATGGAGAGATAGAAGGTACAGGGCGAGACTCGTCTGGTGAGTTGTGGGCATCTGAGGAATAAGTAGAAGCAGAGCAGTTCCATTGCTCAGTCGACAGAAGAAGAAATGCCGTCCATTGTGGACGGGCTTATTACTCGTAGGAAAGGGAAGTTGCACTGATATTTCCCGAAGTGATAGCATCATTTTGACGCACACACAAACAGACATCACAATTCAACGGAGGGAACACAACCCTCCTCCGTCTACAGAAAGACATTCGAAATTTGAATAGGGTCAGAATTGGGCACGGAAAAGCCTTGTACATCTTTGCCGAGATGTAGTCGGAGATTTTAATAGCAGATTTACGATTATAGCCACGTAAATAAATTTGTAAAGTCTCTAATGGCTCAGTCCTGGTATGATGATGGCTTTTACGATCACTACTTTCATTATGTGTAAACTATGAAAATGGCGGAATGACAATAAAAACGGCTAAAGTTAGGAAATAGAATAATTTGCATATTTCCTGCAGCTAGACTGCAGAGACAAGAGTGAATAAAGAGTGGTTACCTGCAAAGTAAATGGAGATGGAGATCAAAGCTATGCAGAGAAGAATAAAAACAATACTAATACATTTCCAGGAACAGCGATCTGAAACTCGACAGTCCTTTTGAAGAGTAAATCTCGACGGAGAGTACTGATTTCGCGGTAGAGAGCGAGAGGTAGGAGCCCCGTTTCCGGTCGCTTGTCCAGGATGTGGTGTGCTGTTTGGGAACACGGGAAGAATCACAGGTGCCGACGGAATTCCACTTAGTAAGGGGTTCGAGGCTTGTGGACCCAATCCCCCCACCAATCTGCACAAAAACAAAACATCCTTTTACATATTTATCTATGCACATCTATTCATTAATGGAGGAAATGCCGGAGCTAATAGCTTCTTGCCGAGGGTGAGCATTCAAAAACTCCAGCATCACCCACCAAAAACATAAATACACGACTTAGATGTACGTTTATAATTAATAGCGAGTGGGCTCGAGACATTCCTTTGGAAAATAAGCAAGGAAATAGAGGACAGAGAGCAAGCAGGTATTTATGTCCCGTAATACGCTCCAATTTACACACAGACAGAGTTTACTTTATGCTTTCTGAGTGCACGAATGTTTCTTGCGTGTAAATAATATCTTTCTATCTATAGCCCTATTAGCACTGCATCTTGTATCTGCACCATACTTCCCCACAACACTCATCCATCCAGCAGTCGTAGAGACAGGGAGGAAAACAAAAGGCAAAACGGCAGAGGAGGGGGCAGGGAGTCTTCACGGAGAACTAAAACTGTCACACTCTAATTGACAATGAATTTCGAAGGGAAACTTTTGTTTCCGCTCCGATCTTTTTCTTAACTTTGGCATGGGAAGCGATGAAATGCTAACCTCGCCGTATAAACCATGGAATGCTATTCCCTATCATCGTATCTCTATCTCTACCTATCTTTCGCCTTACTCACCACTTATACTCTCCAACTACACGCCCATACATTCGGCTAACCGTTTCTCCAGCAACACTTTCCTACCGAAGCATAGGAAAATGTGATGTGTTTTTTCTTCAGTGTCACAATGACAGCACAAATGTCATCGTATCCCTTTCCACTTATTAGAAGCATCCCAAAAACTTTTCTTTCTGTCCTATGACTACTTTTATCTTAGTGCATTATTTGTATTTAGCACGAGAAAACCTGTAAACAGGAATACCACAGGAATCTTGATAGAAAAAAACTCCGCTGCGATACAACCAACAACTCTGCCTAGCCCAATTCAGTCAGACTTTTCCTAAGTTACAACTTTCTGTTTGTTCTCCAAGGTAAATAGCTTTCACCATATGTAAATAGTAATTGTGTATGCACCTACCTACTTTATGTATCCATAAAGATTAAGTGTCTATTTATCATATCTTTTTTCTCCTCCTCCAGACAAGACGATCTATGGGAAGGGTGCAGGGCCGAGGAAGAAAAAAATTTACAAAGAACTACAAATGTTACTAGCATATCATATTTCTATGCACTTTCCGACTATTTGCTTTTTGTCGATCCCTTTTCTAACTTACATGTACATATTTTCGTATGTACCATGTGTCATTCACTATATTCTCTATACGAATGTACTTTCCTTCAAAAATATTTCTAGAGCATGACTTGGCTTCTCTCTCTCTCTACCTCGTCTATCTATTGAAAATTGAATTGAATTGAATTTTATTTGGCTGAGAACAATAGCCCCCTTAGGAATACGTGCCTGCCGTTTAGCCGTAAACACATATATGTACACGCGCAAGTCAACGTAGAAATAACCTGTCCCACTACTGCATACTCTGCACATATACAATTACACTTGCATTCCACTTAGACTCTCTCTACACAAAACATACACTGTGTAATATTATTATAGTCAAAGTAATATCCTGTGCATTATTTCCAGGGAAAGAGGGGCAGCAGTTATTCCACATAAAACGAACACATTTTTTTTCTGTTCATATATAAACTACTATCTCTACTCTATATACACATTTTTTCTATTTCTCACTGCACTAACGTAAAACATTTTAGTGGATTTTAGCGTTTATCAGTATGTAGAGCTGAAATATCCAGTTTCACGTTCCAGCCTCGCTTTTACGCTTAAGAACTTCTATTGCAATTCGATGTCAAGTAACGCAAGGGAATAGAAAGCGCTAAGTGTAGCTATTTAGGTTTCTCCTCCACACATCAATATATTAATGGCCATAATAACGCTTAGTGTAAGTATTCGTATCTATGCATTTTAAATCCGAAGAACAGTCTGTCACTGATAATTATCGTAGTCGGGACATTAAATTATCAAGTACAACTTTGGTGGACAGTCAATAAATCATTGGATATCTAATTTATTAGGTATAATAAAACATTTCCAATATTACAGGATAGTTTTAGAGGGATTTTTATCTGGAAACTAATATGAAGAATTATATAGTTGGCAGAAAAAGATAAGCATTTGTTTATGATTATCGCAGACTTGTCCCATCTTTCGCTTAAAATTGCAGGTCATTGTTCCAGAGTTTTTGATGTTTTAGTGCTTTTGTTCTTGTATACAGAATTGAGTTTTTTGTACGTGCTTCCTATAAATACATTTGTTTTCTTTGCGAAGCTCCATATGTTAGCAGATGCATGGGTCCAGAGTATAAAGTCGGCATGCCGTAAAATATTTTTTGTTGCCGCATGCCGTAAATGCCGTAAATGCCATAAATG
>JAAAYG020024144.1:0-17537 GCA_009936455.2 Tomocerus minor | reverse complement strand
ATCTCTCAATTTCCTTACTTTCAATTTATTACACATTAACAGCCACACATGACACAACGCTAACTCAGTCTCATTTGAAAGTTGCTAATCCGTTGTAAAAATACCTACAACCAAAGCAATAAAATATTTTAATTGGCTATTTTCCTGAAAGTAGATATTAATCAGGTACCTAGGTATTGTATAATACATTGGCAAGAATAACGTCTCAAATAGTTGAAAATGGGTAGACGAAATAAATCATCTGTAGAGACAACAACAGAGCATTGGAATGGAGACACTCTTGTGACAGTTACAGTGAATGAAAAGTATCCAGTTAGTTCTGAAGCACTAATGGGACCTGGATTCTCCATCATCCTCCTAAATATGGTTTTTGGTCTTCTGCCAATTACTCTTTCAGGAAGTCGAATCAAATACTTCCAGTGCTCTATATCACGGTTATATGGACTTGCATTTGGATGTTGTATCCTCATTTTATCATTCATTTTTGTACCGATACAATTGGGCTTGAAATTCAAGGAGTCAGGAACGGCAGGTACCGGAATAATTCTAACTGGATTGGTCAGTATGGGCCATGTTTGCGGATTTATTTTTTTAAAGATACGAGGTCACTGGTTGGCAAAATGCGTCCCAAAGTTCTGGGCTCAACTAACAAAACTTCTTCAGAAATCTGTCATAGATGTCTACGGGGTGGAATACAAGCAACTCCGTCTAATTCGTTGTTTTTCTCGGCAATCTGTAATAGTGTACATAGTTCTCATGGCTGCGTACGAGGTTATGACTTTCTTTATGGACTCTAAATTCATTGACGCTTTATTTCATGCTTTCGAAGATGACGAACGGAGGTATGAGCCTCTTTGGTATATCATTGTGAACTTTGGATATCTCATGTGGGGAATGTGTAATTTAAGTCACATTCTTGTCAGCATGCTATTGTGTTTTATTATTAGAAGCATAACGGTATCTCTTCGTGGTATTAATGATCAGCTACAAGAAATCTTCCGGAAACCCTTAGCTAAATCCACCATAGCCGCTATCGAAAATGAAGAAATTGAGCTGCGAATGACAGAAGTAGAAGAGAAAAGAGTCATTGAAAAATTAGATACATTTACAACTTGTTATGCACTTTGCCAAGAGCTAACTGGTGGGCTTAGCAAAGCTTGGGGAATTTCGATTATCCTGGAGGTCCTTATTGCCGTAATCAACATTTTGGGTCAAATATACATAATTATGATAGGGCTATACAATCCAAGCCCAAAAGGTGTCAACTTCTTCCAACACTATGCCACTGAAAGTACACAGGCAGTGATGTTAGGGTTCATTCATTTCTACTTCCTGTTTCGGCTATCTTGCGACGCAACGGAAATGGTTGAGGAGGTATGTATTTCGACTCTGATGTATCAATTTCCTTGACTGTTGTTTGCAGTTTATAATTTCATTGCTTAAGTTATTACGAGGTATTTTTAGGCGTGGATTTCATTGCTGTGCCTGTGATTATAATTTTTCTTCCTCTTCGGTGTGGATATTTTTTGTGATGGCTAATATGCTTATATACATATAATCAATTATATTATTCGTATAGATACGAAAGTAATTATAAAGACCACTTTGTCATATACGATTTTGACCATGTAAATGTCACTTCATCCTTTCACACCTAGAACAACAACAATCTCGTGTTTTCTTGCTGAAGTTTTTACTTCTTGAACTTTAATTTTCTCTTCCCCTAACGTAAAAGTGAAAGTTAAGTACAAGTATAATAAAATCCATATGCCTTGGAGTTAAAGTCTAATGTTGCTAAATATGAGACAGAAATGAATAGCAGAGTGCGTAAAAAATTGACTAAATATTAATTTTCTTTTCTTGTAGTCGAAATTGCCGTTAACTATTCTTAACTTGGCTTCTTACCAAAACTGGCCAATGCACATCCAGCAAAAGGTTATAGTAAAACCAAAAACAATCACATCAACATCAAATAAAAATTTATTTTGATTATACGATTTTCATGAAATTAATAAGCTATTCTTTCCCTTCCGTGGCGTACAGGTGCAAATGTTCAAAATGGATATTGCTAACACTTCTATTTCGTTAACTGCTTCAAATTACTTTCAAGTCAACAAATATCTTGTGACATCCGTAAGTCACGTCCTTCAGGCTTTTCTAGCTATTCCATATTGCGACTTATATTATAACTTTACAGTCGACATTTTATGAACTAATTTTGAGATGAAAAATTGACTAGGTGTTTGGGGCCATCACAACTTACTTAATAGTTTTAATGCAGTTTTCTCAAACCGAGGCCATGAGACCTACATGTACTAATACTACCGGATATTTAACGGAAACCTTAGATTAATTAAACAACCCATAGCATACCTCACATCTCAATACAATACATTTAATACTTTTTATTGCTTTATTACCATTTAAATTCCTAAACATAATAGTGATTTCTTGTTTTCGTTTCCTACTTTAATTTGTTAATTTAACTGTGAACTATATACTTCAGTGCTGTCAAATAATATTGGCAATTGCCATTTAGAAAATAGTTCTCATAAAATTAGGAATAATCTACTAAACCAAAGCCTTCCCCTGCTGATGAATATCTATTATATTATGTATTGAAATGTGAATAGCATCGTTAACATAATTGATAATATTGGTAAGGTGAAATGTAAATATTGTGACATAATTTCATGATAACTGCACCAAAAAAAACATTTCCACACTCGTTAAATGTGCCAATGGCTTTATTAAAATCATTGAAAATACATTCTCGTTTACATTTGCATAAATTAATATGTATACTTATAATTTAATATTATAGATAATTTCAATACGTATATATTATATACATAATATCGCAATAAATGGGTTACATCTTTCCTATATCTACTGATTCACTATTCGGCACATGGAACCATAATATACTTAATGTAAACTTTGCAAACTAGAATCCGTACTGGAGATCGCAAGTAGTATATGACCACCTATAAGCGATTTGCATTAACAAGACGTAGTGTGAAAGCCAATCAAACAAGATCAAGACTTTAAAGAGATTTCAAACTTGCATCAGGAACCACGAAGCATTTTCAGAAGACAGAAAATGAAACTATCCGTTGTTAACACACAATAAAATACATAGCAATACATCGCAAAATAATTGACAAAGGCAACAACACTTTGTTTGACCATGAAATTTTAGCCATTAATCTATAAGATTGATTGAAATTGAAATGTTTGATTAGGAATTTAAATATTAATACATTGAAATAGCAGTTAAGAAATGTTTAAGAATCTCAAACCAGAGAGAAACCATTATAATATTAAGCAAAAAGGTCAAATGAAAACGAAGCATAATATCCTTACCAGTTTAGGCAAAAAAACTACGCATAAAATGGCAATATACAGCATTCAAAACAAAATTCAAAGTACGATTATGACAGGTATTCCGGCCTGGACCTTCATCCCCAAATCATGGACGAAGTTCTGTAACTTACAACTTTGTTCTACTTCGTTCTTTTGTAAGTTACGAATATAAGCTAGGAATAAATTTACTCTAGCAGAAGTAGAAGGATTTTGATTTAAAAGGGATAACCATAATCGGTTCGTTTTCCAAACAAGGCTGGATAAAATTTTACCTTCGTTGAATTCTAGAGTAGTGCTATATAAAAGGACTGAATTTCAAAGGGGTTATAAAACATAGAGCGGAGTATCACTGATGGCCAAGCTGACGGCGATAGTAATTACCATGATTTATCACAATTGTACCGGTAACTGAACACAACATGACACTAATCAGAATTCAAGTTTTCATTACGGATAGCAGCAGCTCGTCGTTTCAGATTATTTTGAAGCCCGAGAAGTCGCTGCCTTTTCTCGCTCGTGGAATCTTTAACTGGCTCATTATAGCTAAGAATGCCATCTCGGACATTTGTTGTGGTAGAAGCCATAATTGCTACACTTTGAAATATGGATTTGTTACTCTCAATCGCTCTTGTACTATCTGATTTGGTAATGGAATCCCCACTCTCATCTTTTACAGTGACATCACACTTTTGGTCACTGACATCAAAAACAAGATGGGTCTCCGACTCATCCGAGTCTGAGACGTTGGAATCGGTATCACTTTCACTGTCACCATCTGGAATATCCTCGGAAGCTAAGCTTAGAGGAAGTCGTCGTGGAATCAAAGCTTGCACAGGATTGCTATTAGGAATTCTTTGATAGTATCTAGAATTAATTTTTGACTCTGACTTTTCAGGGTCGCAAATAATTTTCTTAGCCACGCTTACAACAGCTTTTTTATCCAATTTAGGCTTTAAGTCAGCAACAGGTATAGGATTGGTAAATTTGAGCTGAAATTTTCAAAATATTTATTAGCAACTTAACATCGCAACAAGATTCAATGTAAAATTAAAAGTACGTGTTTATGACCTTTCTCATTTGCATTTTCTTCTTTGATATCACATGAGAATAAGGACAGTCATTCCTTGTACAACGTCCAATCTTGAAAAATCGACAAAGAGGAATTCTTCCATTTTCCAAATTGTGAGACAATGTACAGTTCTCATTATCACATTTCCCAACAATAAACCTGTACTCATATATATTTTATACCACCAGCAGTAATTACATTACAAAATCATGAGCTATTAATAATAGATATATAAACATTACTAAATCAAAATTTCATACTTGGAGCATACAACAATTTGCCTTTTGTCGTGAACAAATCTACAGGTACCGTCTTCCACCCTTTTGCATACTCCGAACATATTGTAAAATTTACAAAATACATTCCTTTTTTGACGATTCTTAATCAAAGTCGTTTTGCATTTCTTTAGCACTTGACTAAATTACAAATTATTAGAACTTTTACCACGAGCGAACATGTTAGGGAAATGCCCATATTTGTCAAGGTTATTGGTAAATATGAAATATATTATTATCTTCTCATACCTTGCTAATTTCTTCACTGGAGTCTGAGAAGACTTAATTTCCATTTTACCAAACTGTGAGAAAGATGTTGATGAAGTTCTAATTCGTTTAAGAGTTTTCCCTTTATTTCTGCTTTCATACGTTGTTCCTTGTATTTTTACGATCTTGTGTGCTGCGAAACCGTACGACAAAAACATTTTGACAATTTTTCAGAGTTGAAAAATATTATAACCTACAAATATTTTTATTCCATGTTGGAACGAAAATGCAATCGACAGAAAAATATGTTACCTTTTGATGGCTTAACGGGTATCCTGCGACTTTTACCAATAAATCTTTTAGGGGAATCTTTAAGCTTTCTTAGTGAGTGTCGAGTAATAATATATTTCTTGTCGATACTTTTGACATCACAGCTTTTGAATCTTCTTGGACAATTCTTTGCTAACGGCAAATAACTTTGCCGCATGATTTTTGTTCGCCTGTCTAATATGTACTGATTATGAGTCGCTTTCAACTGAATATGATTAGGGTTTGGTTTAAACCTATCTACATCTTTGTTTGGGAAATCTGATTTCGTAATAGTGATGCTACCATTTTTTGGAGCACTAACTGATACTACAGCTCCATTTTCAACTGATTTCTGCCTAATAGAATGAAAGGAAGTATCTTTTAGCGAAAGTCCTTGTCTGGGCGGAGTGGTTGTGTCATTTCTGCTAGACGACTTATTGATTGGCATGAGTAAAATACCATCTTTGCTATTTACGGCACCCGTTTGGAAGTCAACTCTATTTTTGCCATTTAAAATGGAACTGCTATCTTTGCCATTTTCAGCAATTGACAAATTAGCTTCATCCGGTTTTCTAAATTTGTATGGGTTCCTATTTAAGTTTGTTCTTGCTATTTGTGTGTCTAATTTTGAAGAACTGGTAACTGCAGTAAAATTATTCGGACTCACGAAAACTCTGGTAGTTGAAGGTAATTTTGTTCCCTGATTTTCTCTCCCTGCAACAGCGTTACTACTCTGAGGAGCTTGAAAGGAAAGAGGCCGAGGCGATCCAACTATAGCAAGATTATTTGGGTTATGCAACGAGGTGGTAGGAACTGCACTACTGGCACTACTAATAGATAGTGTGGAATTGGAGACAACGCTAGCAGGAGCAGGTTTGCAGAATTTAAACTTGTTTGCAGTTACCATTGAATATTTTGAGTTACGGAACACATTGGTAGCATTCACAGAAGGTTTAACAAATTTGAACTTGTTAACGTTGGACGCAGGATTAAAGTGGGTACGTGGGAAATTAGAGTACGTTTTCGTTACATTTTTGACTTTTTCTTTTTTCTTAATAAGCCCTACAAACACCATTAAAATTGATTAATAAATAATAAATAAGTATTCCAGCTAGTATTTATCTACCAATTTACTGAATTGAGGTACTAAAGAGTAAGAGGTATAGCATTTTCTCTTCCGCAGAGTAAATTAAAGTTAATTTTCTCATATTGCTAAATTAAGGATAATATAGGTATATAACACCAAATCAAGTGTATATAGTATAGTTAGAAATTTTAGAGAAAGTTCTAGTGAAAGTTTCATTTTCACATGGATTTTGCATTGCGATGGGAATTTTTAATTTGGGAAAGACGGTAAGATAAGGTGCTACACCGACAATCTTTATTACACTCTGTCAATGTCAATGGTCAAGGAAATTTGAACTTACGCGACAAATGAGCGATCTCGTTTAGCAAATTTTTGTCCGCTTCTTTCATTTTCTCCTTTTTAAACGTGCTACACCGTAATCTAAAAACAATGGCACAAATCATAAAATGTAACACCATTAAAAATGAAACACATTTCCCATAAAATTGCAGTAAAGTACGTGCCGGACATTACACGTTCGATAAAGGTAAATAGGTTAACCCGTCCATTCCCCCCTTCTGTAAGTGAGCAGGTGAATGGTGGCATGGTTGGATCACCTATTTCGAATGTTCACCAATAGTTCACTTACAGAAGAAGGTGATTGGTGGGTGAATGTGTGTCCGGCACGCACCTTACTCCAACCAATTAATTTAAAATGGCGACTTACATCACATTGGACAGTAAATTAACAGATAAAATGCTTTTCACATTTCACGCATAAATATATTATGGCCAGAGTTTAATTGGCTAAAACGAGAAAATACACACGACCGAACAGCTTACAGAAATCTTTGAATAATATTACAAAATACTATAATCAGAATTTAATACCGCTTTAAAAAGATTTTTGTAAAGCGTGTTTCATCACAATATCATAAACATAATATAGAACCATAAAGATGAAACAGTCATTTTAGTATTTAGTACACCTATTTTCAATTCGAAATAATTTTGATGATCCCTTAAATTTAAATAATTAATTAAACCATTTTACAAGAAAGACGATTTCGGAATTAAAACAACTACCAGGCCAGTAATCTTTCGTTTGTATGTAATGTATAAAATAAATAGAATATTTGACGTATCTAATCTACCGAGGCAGGTCGGAAGCCGACTGGTAACCTGGCCTAAAATGTCCAAAACGACTGAAGTCGTATTGATAAAATATTTTGAGCGGAAAACAAGCTTTAGAATACGAAAAGTTTATAGATGTAAATTGAAACAGCTAGCACTTTCCCTTATTATCATAATATTGATCAAATCAAACATCCAATCCGCACCTACATTAAAAAAAACGTAAAACAAAACCCTTCGTGAATTGAAACTATATACAAAAAGACTGATACAAATAAGGAAACAAAAATTGAATGTCAAGGTCCTAGTCAGGTGAATCAGAGAGCCTGAAGTTTGAAGCCTGAAAAAAATACAACACGAAAAATTGTCATTAGTTTTTGAAGCCATGAATTGAATAAACTTAGAATAAAACAGTATACATAAAAATAAATTATTTATCAACAAAAAAACGTAATAGAACTAACCCCTCATTAACTTCGTAGACTTCATCCTTGAAAAACACTATTAACTGAAATTTATCAACTACTGTTAACTGTCAAGACAGTTATATTTCACACTTTCACAGTCAACAGATTTTCATCAATAAAAATTGCAGCTATAATTATAATCATCAATTATAAATAATATATAAAATAGTTAAAATAAGATATTATTTTGTCTGACCTGGTGTCCTAAATCGCTAACAATAGATTGCGAAGTGAACTTTGTGAACCTGTGTTTTGTGTGAAATATTTACGAACAGCGAATGGCAAATGTATAATACTGAATGCAGGACAAAAAGTATAGAGGAAATATTGGACAACCAAACTACCTAATCATGATTATAACGAAAACAAACTTTTCGAACAAACCAAAATCCTCAGACACCACTTTTTGTCGAAAATATTGGAAATTTCAACTTGCAATATTTCGTTTACTTGATTGGACCTTGAAATACGACCAGAGAGATGAAAGGGATTGAACAAAATACCAAAAATAAATGAAAATGGTGAATGTTCTTCTCAGCTGCTCATGAAAACATTGGTGTGATTCTGCGTCGTTAGGCCCACGTGATGGTCTAACAAAGCTCACAATTGGACACAGATACACAAGACATGCAGAATGTGGATCAAGGGCGCCAAACTACATTGCGTAATCTAATTTCATATTATATCGAATTTCGTAATAAATTACATATTTTTGTGATAATTATGTAAAAGTAAGTATTTTTAAATAGCTTAAAAAGTAATTTTATTGGAAAGGTGATGGCAAGATGGCATATATTAATTTAAAAATTTGTATTCCTTTATGTACGTTTACCAGCTCTTTATGAATGTTTTCAGTTGTATAAATTCTACCATTTGTGTCGTCAGTCATCGGCACTTTGGATTTCTAGAGATCTCGTTCCCGGTTTTCAATTCTGGAGTATCAATTATATGGAGTTGTAAAGTAAAATCTAGTTCATAATTCTTACTATTCATTAAATTATGTATATTATATATTATTTATTTGATATTTTTATATGTTTATGTTCCTTGATACTTGACTTGACCTGTGCAGTTATAGGTCACTTGACGAGTTGACTTCCGTTTAGCTGCTTGCGTTCTAGACTCCGCTGCCACAAATTCTAGAAACGAATATAATTTTAACATCAAACTAACCTGCTTTACTTACTAGTTCCCCCTCACGGAAGAGGGTGTAGAAGAGATGCTGACAATAATTACCTACTGATTACTGAATGTTGAACCAAACAGTAAGATAATAATTATTTATTTTATAATCCTCTATAACAGTAATTTAATCGTTTTCCACAAAAAATATGTCTTAGACAAATTCCTTAACATCATGTGTATAACTGACTAACTGACAGCTGTGATGTAAAACAAACTAATGTAAATTACAAAAGTACGTATAGTTGTTCTTTAAATAATAGTAAGATTATCATTATCAACTGCGTTTTTAATAGTCAAGTCAGAGTCAGAAATAACTGATGTTGTAGACACAAGCTGAAATAATGTCTTAATACTTGCTTGAGAAAAATAATTTCCTGTCGAATTACATGTGGCCAAGGAATATGTTATGTTTATATAGTACGATACATTTATGGATGGGCTTAAAGAAATAAGTTCACAAATGAATTTCAACTTTCACCATGTTGGTTCACCACGTCTCCTTTCCACCCTATTGTCCCGATATTGCACACAAATTAGAGTTGCCTCATTTTCAGGCCTTCCAGGATTGGTCTTTTGAAATGGAGCACTGTGACTGGCTCTATGAGGTAACTCGAATTTTATGCAATATCAAAGATTTTGACAGAAAGGCATTCCAAAAAATATTTTAAGACCATTCAAACACATTTAACTCCTTTTGATTTTGTTGACAATTTGTTGGGCAAAAGTGGATGTACAAGAAAATATACGAAAAGAGTAACAAAGAAGAGGAAAGTGGAATGTCGTAGTGGAGAGGTAGTATGAATAAAACGCGAACTGCGTAGGAATAATTGTCATATTAGGCTTTATGCACGGAAAGCTCTTTCCGTCCCAATCTAGAGATGATTATTGGTGTTGATGGAGTGAAGCAAAGACCTATTTTTCTAGAATTATTCTAAGTTCTAATTGACATGAAGTATATAATACCTAGATTGTAATACTTAGGTTTATTAATTGATTTTTTACTAGTTTTACAGCCTTTATTAGTAAGGTTTAAGCTATCTGATTGAATTGATTTTTAAAACATCTTTCCATTCTGTTGTTGAGAATTTGTTGGCAAATACTCAATTGTTAATAATTGTTATCTGTTATTTTGCAGTCACGTTTGCATTGCAAAAGACCACCTTTTGATGGGGACCGGAGATGAACGTAAAATGAAATAAGCATTCGATTATTCATTCTCTGCATGTGTATTAAAACACAGATTTGTATAGCTAACTCTTTTTAAAAAACAGAGAACTCAATTTCTAAATCAAGTCATTCAATGCTGGGAGTGTGAGAGAACTTAAAAAACTCCTAAATCAAGTCATTCAATACTGGGAGTGCGAGAGAATTTAATTCCTAAATCAAGTCATTCAATACTGGGAGTGCGAGAGAATTTAATTCCTAAATCAAGTCATTGAATACTGGGAGTGCGAGAGAATTTAATTCCTAAATCAAGTCATTCAATACTGAGAGTGCGAAATAATTTAATTTCTAAATCAAGTCATTCAATACTGTAGTGCGAGATTACTTGTAGGTACTTCGCGTGAGGAGTATAGTTGAGCATATAAAATGCTGTGGAGAAATTTCGGATCATTTTATGTCAACAATGCACGTCTACCTGGTGCTAATGTAACGGAAAATTGCAGGTACCTTAAAAAAATAATATTAGCTCAGTAAATCAATAGTCATCAAATTTCAAACATCATGACAAAACGTTAAGTATGAAAATCGGTTTAGATTGTACGAAAGCGTAGACAAGCTATTCGGGGTACGGTGATGAACCAATCATCGAAATTTTTAATTTACTTCAAAATTTAATTTGCTTATTCATAGACGCTTGGATCGAAATAAATCTTGGAAGTTCAATACAACCGCTATGATCCGCCATTTTTCTGCAAAACCTTCTAAGATTTTACAAATTCGAAGCATCTCGTATAAAGCTGATCTCATTAGCAAAAATGATCGCAGTAGAAAGTCCGTTGCTTCGTGTAGATTCAGAATGCCAAGCGCTTTCACTCTACTAGGTCAAAATCAAAGCAGTCGTTTTTCCAGATGCCAACATCGTCTGGCTCATCAGCAACCCCAGCCTCCTTCTAATCCTGAAGACTCGAAAAAAAATGATCCTGGTGATAAAATCGCTCTCCCCGAGGACGGGAAGAAAAAAACTAAAGCTACAAATTTTTTTGTGGCTAAATTTCAAAAGTTCATTGATGGATATCAAGCAATTTTAGAAAAGAAATTCCCCGGTGCAATGAATGTGTACCGAGTCTTTGTCGTTGGCTTCAAGGTAATGTTAAAGAAAATATTATATTTTAAATTATGTAGTTGTAAGTGTATCTGCTGGTGAAAACCCACTTGTTTTTATTAATTCTAGGAATTTTCTAAGGATTTTGCACAATACGTCAAGATAAGGACTAATGTAATAATCAGTCCAGGAAGGATTCATAACTTTTCAAGAAAAGAATTAGAATTATATTATCGAATGCCTTCTGAGATATTCAAAGTTGGACCTACTCTCCTAATTTCTGCCCTACCGTTTGCGAATTACATAGTATTCCCTATCGCGTAATTAAAATATTAAAAACAACAACAGAATTAAAATCGAGAAAATTGTATCAATGTTTTCATTAAAACTCTTTTATTTTCTAGGTACTACTTCCCTAAGCGACTTCTTTCGTCTCATTTCTGGTCAATCCAACAAAAATCTCAGTTTGCAATTGAATATCAAAGAGAGCGATACCATTATTTTAGACCAGTTTTCCGTCAACTGCAAAAAAACGTCGATTTGGTAGAAGACGAAAAGATGTATAAAATGTGTTCGGATATATTTTCAAAGTTAGGAAGTGGGGTTCATCCGACACTTAGAGAAATTATGCAGATCCAGCCATTATTTGAATCACACCCATTCAGCTTAAAAGCCCTTTATGGTCCACATGTAGTAAGTGCTATACGTGTGTAATACAGTAATACCTATTTACCTATATTTAAAAAATCTTGAATACATTATTAGTAAGATCAACGTCAACTTTTATATAATATAGTACCTTCAAGCCAATTTTTTAAGGACCAACCTGGTCATGTTTTTTTTTCATCATACAATAATAATTAACTCATTGAAATAAAATGGCATGTTATTGTTAGTAGAACAATAATGTTTTTGTTATAACAATGCAATTTTTTATTCGTATAGAAAGGACTCTGTCGAATGTATGGAATTCACACAATGTATTTTAGTCGAAGTCGCTTGTACGATCATGCGGAGATGATATTTGATTTGGATGTTGCCATTGTTCGAGAAGGAATTACTCAACTAAAGACTGACGATTTAAGATCGGTACTACCAACTATTTATTCAGTAATTTTATTAGATTAGATGTATTTAGATAAGTAATTGCTATGGTTGAAATAAACGTTGCGGGTTCAACATAATTCTGAAATTCGACAAGGGACTACCGCCAAAAAATCGAGCCTCAAAAATGGTCCGCTGAAATATATAATTTAGTACGCGGATGGAAAAGCACTGGTCCCGATCAGATGACTTTATTTTAGACATCCATATTGGTATTGGGGGTGGGCGGAGTTGTTCTTCTCGGGGCTGATGGGTGCCGCGGATATCCTGTCCGGATGGGGAATGACAGAATAACCACCCGTGGGCCGTGACTATGCATTGTCTGCCAGGCAATACAGGATGATTTTTTGGAGCTTGTAAATTATATTCCTCGTTTTAAGCCGAAATAGCTCATCAACCTTTCCAAAAAATCGAATTCATTTTCATGAAACTCTACCTTGAAAGTGAAGTTGAATTAATTCTTTTAGCAAAAGATCCGACACGCATTTCTATACGATCTTAACATTCCATTTAATTGAATACATTGGGATTTATTTACGAATATAATATTATTACTGCATCCAATCAATTTGTAGATTAATTAAAGTAGTCTATAATATAAATAACTGAAATGCGTTTTGATTTGATCATGTGATTTAATTATAACTTTTACATCGAATTCTTTTATTACTAGATTTGTTTTACAAGAGGACTTAATGCATCCAACACATCTCATGAAGACATGCTTGATTACTTACACCAATGGATTGCAATTTCTACTATAATTCAACCAGACGCCTATTCTTTGCTACTGCATTTGCCTATATTCTTAGGGTACAACAATCCAAATAATTGGGCTTTAAAAATGTAGTAATTTATTATTGGAATAACATTTACAAAAATATTACTTTACGTATTCAGTGTATCGTACCAAATAGCAATTCATTTCTAATTTCCGTAGTTGAATATCGTTATAATACAACTTTATTACAGTATTACATCGCATTATTAAATGAATTGATTTACTTTTTCATAGATCTGATATAATTAGTGTGTAACTAGTCTGTTTTAATTCATTAATATTAAAAGTAAATGTATAACTATTAACGCATGTAACCAACGTTTAATTCTCGTATGCAAACCATAATTAAGGCTGTGTGATGTCGAAACCCATAGGCAGGGGCTGGTAATTATAATGAGGAACTAGTGAAAAAGACTGACAGTATGTATGACAGAAGTAATATTAACACCACATAACTAAAGTTGCCGGTCAGACAGATGTACTCTATGCTTCTAAACTATAGAACTCGTATTATCAAACAGTAGTTTTTGTTTAATGGGACAACCTCTATAATAATAAAAATCCGTGGGGACAACTAACTATACGCCTACATCTACTAGTCTAATTCAGTTTCTGAAGCAGAATTGTTTACTTCAACACAAAACTTGTTGAGCGTATGCTTTCTCAAACTAAACGCGCTGCAGAAATATTGTTGACAGTTTTCGCATTGAAAATTGGATTTCCCAAGATGTGTCGGCATATGTTCATCGAGACCTTGTTGCTTCAAAAATGACTTATCGCATCTGTCGCACTTGAATGGTTTGGCTTTTTCGTGAATTTTCATGTGAACTTTCAAATAACATTTTTGTCGGAAAAATTTATGGCACTTATTGCATTCATATGATTTTTCTGCTGAGTGCGTATCCATATGTAACTTGAGGTTGCGGTTTGATTTGACAGAAATTCCACAAATGTTGCAAGAGAATGGCTTTTCATCGCTGTGAGTTTGAATATGTCGATTAAGATCAGTTTTGCGGTGAAAACGCTTATCACATATATCACATTGGAAATAATCTGTTTTTTCAGGATCGTGCTTTCTCTTATGAATTTTTAAGAGTGTCTTCGTTAAAAATCGTGCATTGCAATTGCTACATTTGTATTTCTTTTTATTTTCATGTAGGTTTTGTTTGTGAAAATCTAAGCTTTGTTTAGTTGAGAAGTCTTTTGCACACAGATCGCACTGAAATATTCTTTTTGTTTTTCCAGCGGAAATTGAATGCTGCTTGGAGTTGTGCAAAGCGAAAGAAGATAAAGTCTCAAATCCATACATACATGAATTACATTTTAGTTTTGTATCACTTAAATGGTAAAGTTGGTGTCTCTTATAAAACTTTCCGTCGAAAAATTTTATTCCACAAGTGGTACAAAAGTTGTTGTGAGTATGTGCCATATACATTTGTTTATTTTCAAAACTGAACCCACAGAAATTACATACAGCTGCTGCGGCGCACATTTGGCAAAATACTGGGAAGTTATTGTTTGAGGCCTTGTATGTGGGCGTAACATGTGGACACAAAACCCAATTTCCTTTTCTGTCTTCATTATGAGTCTCTTTATGAGCTTTGAGTGCAGTCCTTTTAATAAATCCTTTGGAGCATACGTTGCATTCGTACTTAGAGTCATCTACATCTATATTATGTGTCTTCATGTGCAAAACAAGTGATGATTCCACAGCATAAGATTTATCACATTGATTACATTCATGAGGTTTTTCTTTTGTGTGTACCAACTGGTGCATAGACAATGCATGATTATCTTGACATGGTTTTCCACACATTTTGCACTCGAACTTGTTATTTAAGCCTTTGTGACTTGACTTTGCATGCTTTACCAACAAAGGCATACTTTTAAATGTTTCCCAACAATAATAACATTTGATCGCCTGATTTTTAGAATGTTCTATTTTCCGATGCTTTTCAAACTCTAGCTTGGAAGCAAAACTCAATTTACAATCTAAACACTTGAAAGGGTCAGAGTGGATTTTTTGATGCTTTTCCATGTTAGCAGAATAAACACCACATACATGGCATTTAGTGTATAATTTTTGAGACTGTGGCAATGCTGGTGGCGGTACAGGCGGCGATAAGTTTGTGTCATCAGAATCATCACTAAAATTGGAATCAGAACAATCTAAGTATAACAATTTTTTTTTGCAATTTGTCCAATACCAGAATATCACACATAAAGGTGAAACGTGCACTATTCTAAAAGTTTAGATCTTACAAGCAAAATAAAAGCACAAAAATTAGAATTGCATTCAGAACATGCATTTGGAATTTGAAAGTGTGGTTATAATATAATTGCTGAAATTAATAACGTCCACACTGACAGCCAAATTCACAGCTAGCTAAGACCAAGCTGAGCCGTGCATACATCTGATTATTATACAAAATTACTAACACCGGGGCTTTATCAAGTAGTGGCCTCGACTGTCCTTGGTGTCCTTACTAAGCTAGACATTTTTAATGGCTTTGACCAATTAATTGACCATGTAAATAACATTTCGTTTTTTTATGCAATAGCTTACCAAAATCTTTTACAACCTTTCCAGCACACTTAACTTTAATATGGCTTGTACTTTTACCACTGTAATTCATTGCATGTATTATGGCGCATTATATAATTATTTCATTATTCTCTAGTTTCTAGAGGAAGGAGGAAAGCTTACTTCATGCTTACTTCTAATTATTGTAATGGCATAAAATTCGTATTTTAATATTTATAAAATAATTAATAAATTATTAGTACCTGCTCGTTTCTTCTACGTTAACAACTTTCATATCTTTGTTCACAGTTGGTGCACTATGGCCATTTTTGCTAAGAATTCCTTCATCCCGGGATCGGGAACGTCTTTGTGCCATAATATCAGTATTTATTTTCGACTTTTCTTTATCCAGTGTCCTTGAAGATCGACGAACAATGTTCATATGCTTTTGAGTACTGATATCGCATTTCTTCATCTTGAATCTTGCGGGTTATGTTGCATATATATATATATATGTGACATTAAGGTGAAGGTGGCACGTGAAGGTGAGATATAATGAAGTTGCTTGTGTTAGCTCTAGTCGCTGCCGACGCTGCCACTAGTAAAATTCAAAATTAATTTTGTTTAGGTTCAAAGAAAATAGGTACTGGTTTGCATAGATGGGCAAAATACATAGCAAAAGTGATTTGAAAATACTTTGCTCAAAATACAAAATTTTCAGCTTCAAAATACATCTATGATTTCTTCAAAATACATTATCCTGGAAAGTAAAATATACAATTTTTGGCTCGCCAATGGTTTTCACGCATGATTTAGAGATTATTTTAGAAAAGCATTTTTTGAAAAGTATTTTGAAAAATACAAAAAAAAATGCTTAATATACAAAATATTTCCCTGTGCAAAAACACCCTCGTTTTTTTGAAAAATATTCTTGTGATCCCGAGTATGACACTAATGAAAAGTTATAGCTTTAGGACCCTCCAGGATCCTGGAGGAACGGGTCGTGAAAACGGGAACTTTTTTTGTTTATTAAGAGATGAAATATCTTTATTAGTTTTGGGGTTATACGGAAAATTGGATATTGGACATTGGAAAATACCTAGAGAGGTATAATAGGTAGGTACCCTCATGGCCGTTATGAGGGGGGGGCTTTGCCCCCCCCCGAAACTGAGTTCTAAATACGGCCATGGGCACCCTGACAAACTTTAAGAAACTAATAACACGGCTCCCCCTCTTCCACAAGGGGGGAGAATCCAATATCCTTGCTAAACAATCTGTAAATGTGTAAAATTGTACAATAATAAAATTCAGACAGACGAACAACGGAGTTTCCACTTACCCACTGGACTATTTTCCTCTTCACTTTAGCTTAGATGTAAGCCAATCAGGAACTGGTGATCGTGTCAAGCTGTGCCAAGCCAGGACACAGGTGACAAGTGTCTTCACACGTCAAAGTATATGCTGGTCATAGAGAAGGATGAGCCAATAAAACGAGATATATTTTTTTATTACCGGACATCGAAGAACCTGCTAGCAGTAATAGTGTAGGTTATAAATACAGGCTTAGTCTTACTTATTACTAGTTATTGCTTATACATAATACAAACTTATACTATGCAAAAATGCACTAGTGGTTTTCCTAATTAAAAAAGTAATAGTTAATATTTGGAATGCATGAGGGACAGATAAAGATAATGATGAATTTTATTATGAGATAATCCGTACTTACGTCGCGTCGCCGTGAGGCAAACTCAGACAAACTCTTCCATTCTGTTATTAAGTAG
>JAAAYG020024133.1:0-15647 GCA_009936455.2 Tomocerus minor | reverse complement strand
TAAAATAGCATAACATGCGAATTTCCAATTGCTCAGTAATGTGCGTGCACATTAATTTGCATTATTACATTTTTTTTCTTAAGATTCTACTAGGTACAATACTATATATGGTACTTGTCGAAGAATATACTTCTTTTTGGCTATGTAGGTACATGTATGGTAGTTGCATCAAATATTTTACAAATGAATCATTACAATCTAACATATACTATTCCATTGTATTTATACACAGATAGCACAATTTGTGTTCTATGATATGTTGATTCATACTGATTTGTGCGAAAAGAGATAAGCTTTTCTGCTGATACTCACAGAGAACAGCATACAATTACAATAGAGGACAATTACATATGTCAATAATATTTAATAATATTGTTTCCTTTTTGTCATAAACTTTTCCCGAAAAGTAGGTGAACATGGGCGGAACTATTTTTATAATATCTGATATATTGCAAGATATGAGTTATCAATATGTTTTTAGTATCAGTTCAGATCGGATGAATAAGTTCGATATATAACATTTGACAGCATGCCAGTATAGATTACTCTTCGCGCAAAATTATGGCCTCATGGGTTACAAGTTACAATTCTTATAATATTGTAATTATGTATGTGATTAGTAAATATCCAGGTAAGTCTCTTGCAATTAGCGCCTAGGAAAATGATGTAATTATTCTAATAATCGCTTTATCTTGCATACAATTAGCCGTGTTCTTTCCGGTTACGTTATGGAGCATGACAGTGAATTTCCGCCTGAGATTGACAAGACGGATTTCCATAGAACAACACAACAACGCCTCCTCACCTCCACATTCAATCATTTTTGTTCAAGATTTATTTCAATTTCATTAGCATATAAATAGCCTTTGTTTGGAAACGTGCCTTATGGACTAAATATGTTAACTATCCATTTAGAATCTTGTTTTCAGGTTCCGTTAGCATTTACTATGATAATTACGTCACATTAACTTGTTTATTATTACAATGTGTCATTGTGTGACGTTGGGAGTTTTCCTTTAAGTTCCTTTAAGTTCTGGTGGCTGCCGATTTACTTCTCATCTCTTCTTAGTCTACATCCTATATAATATCTTCTAAAACACGTATTTATTGTTTTAGTGAGTAAAACGTAGCAATGGTTTACCACCACGCGTGTAGGCGTCTAATAATATTATGACAAGGATGACTCGCTGATTTGTAATTTTTTACGAATAATGTTTCTTAAACGTAATTGTCTTGTATCTTAGTCAATCCAATAATAACCGACAATCTTTTTTTAGTCATGCCAAAAGAAAAGCTTTTAGAAACTTGAAAATCATTTCAACTTAAGTATCATCTAATTAAGTGACGTTGACACTTGACAGACAATTGAGACAGGAGCAAGGAGACAATAATGATAGATTGTCAAATTGACAAAAAGTTATTACAACTTCATGTGCATAATTAATTCTTTGTGATGTGGGTATGTGAGAGATAGCACGAATTAATAAATTCCATTATCTTCTACCACACAGCTGCACATGGCAATAATGGCGATGACATTCTGAATGCTACTGACTTACACACAGATAATTTCTATTCTGTCTGCAAAGGTAAATGCAATTCGTGGAATTGAAGCGTCAGTAGAGAGTACCACACTCCGCACAACGCACAAATTGTGTTTGCTGAACTAGCATTATCAATTTCCGTATCCGATGCAATAAACTATATACGATTATAATATTTATAATATTATACTTCTGTTCTCATATTCATCCACAATCCTTAATCCTTTTGATATTACTTCCAATATAATAATATGTATTTACAAGAGTGCTTAACCCATATAATATAATATACTAAATGAATTATTATTATGATCATCCTCCCTAAAATTGCGTCAGGGAAATTAATTCTACAGCGCAATGATAGAACGGATGATAATATTTAAATCGTTACGATAAAGAGTATTTTATGTCAAATAGCACCGCAAAGAAAGAATAAACGTTTGGCGATAATAATTAATAGTTGATTCACAACTTCGGATATAGTTATATATTTCTATTGAAAGGAACTTCCTCTGTTTTTTAGCCAAAGTAACTGCTAAAGGGGTTGGAGCTTGCAATAGTAATTAAAAACAACGACGGAAATCAAAATATCAATTTGTATTGAAACCAGTTATTACTGCAACTAAAAACTGTAATTAAAATGTAGATAAAGTGTTTCAGGCTGCCTCGAAAGTAGCGCTCCCACTTCATATCATATCATCATAAGTATTTAACATGAAAATGATATCTGCATAAAATTAATTTAAGACAATTAGCCATTTTTAATTACTATGCTGCATTTTGAATCCATTATCTCTGTCCTTCTCAGCTGTCTCAAGAATAGAAATTGGACGAAACTGTAGCTTGCTGCTCACTGTAGCGATCAACAAGCCATAAACTAGCATTTAGTATAATTTCGTTGAATATTATCTATCCTGGAGGAGAGAAGTCGCTAAAGATCCAATAACTATACTCTAGTATAGCTATATAGTGACTACAGACAATTGTGAATGCAAGGACACAAGTTTTTAAACTTCTTTATAATATAAGTAACTAATACTTATATATAGTGTTGGTTCTTCAATGTAATTTGCATTTGCGTAAATGTATATTTAAAAATGCAGCTGTATATAATACAGGTCTCTACTTATCGTCTTCATTATTTGTATACTCACAAGAATCTTCGATATTTTCTTTATGTACTTTGTGTAATACCTCTATTAATATTACCATTACACCGGATCTCGTGGAGCGTTCTGTCGCCGCTTCGCCAACGCTATGTTACCCATAGAATAACTAAACGCTGCGCGATTGATGCTACCGCTGGATTTGAATGTGAGGAGGCAGGGGAGGTATTCATCTTCAGGCAAATTCTGCTAGAATTACTGTGAGGGTCCACCCTCAATGAATTTCTGGGAAAATTGACGCACTCGTAGTACATAATACCAATGATACAGGTGCTGGAGTCCAGTGTGTATACCCACTTTATGATTTATTATCAAGGATCCTGGAATATGCTAAGTGAAAATGTAAACGAATGTTGAAAGTGATTCTGAGAATTGTGTTCAGGTATTTGCATAACATATCTCTCGTTCTTCTTCCAGAATCTCTAAGCATATACTTAATTTTATCCGAGGACAACAAGCTCATTATCAATTTCTAATATTTTTATTTCATGTAATATCTGTTACGTAATATCTGTAGTATCTGTTGGAGTGTCTGGAGTCTGTAGCGTGAGTTTTTATAAATAACTCTAAATTCCTCTTCAAAATTTTTAAAAGCGTATGGGCATGGGTAAGTATTCTAATAATACCTCACATTTCATATACCATTTTTTTGGGAAAAACATATACAGGTTTTTGCTTAGCATATATTACGAAATGGATTACACAAGTTGCAACAATCGCCACTTAATCCCTGTATATAATTAGTGGAAGCAGGTTTTCGGATTTAATTAAAAAATCCATTATGACAATATGCTATTTAGTGTAATAAGTGAGACTTTTCTATCCTCGTGTAATTTCATGGAAATCAACATTACACATTCTTGAGGATAACATTATAAAATCATTTATTAAAATGAATTCCCGAGCTTTCGACGACCAAAGTCGACCAAATATGCTATTTCCTTTGATTTCTCAATGATCATAAGTAATATAACATTATTGTTGTTAGCACCACATGCTAATATGCCTGAAAAGAAACATCAGAACTCAACAGGTTGTCTGTCTATTACAACATACCTAAAATATTAAGATTGTCCCTACATAGTTTATGCAATGTGTATACATTGAAAATGTACAGTACACTATGTTGTACGTTAATGCTAATTAATGACTGAAGAACCATGGTGAACCTAGAATGTTGTGATACTTACTATCGATATTGTAAAAATTCTAACTTAAATATATTAATGTACATTTCAATTTTAAGAATTAATACTCATAATTGCAAAACCCATGTTTTAGGTTTCTTAACAGGCTGATTCACGCAGATTTAAATCTTTAAATAGTATTCCTAGTTTTCAGGTCATTATCTTCCCCATTACTGGAAAATTGCGAAGACTGCTTTCCCTGGCAAATACTTGGATGAGTATCATCATTATTCATCATATAGGTCTTGAAGACGTACAGTGGGAAAATTGTAAATATTCACAAGATCACAAGAAATGAAAACAGACTCTGTCGCCCACATAAATTTGGCTTTCCCTATAGGTTCCTTGTATTGAGTGTTTACGTTGTTAACACTTCAGTAAATACGATACCTTAAATGTATATAAAAAGTCTGCTTACTCGATTTAGCATTGTGCTTACGTCAATTTTTGTTTACGCGACATAAGTAGTGCAGAAATACGTTGAATGTCAAGGGTATTAGATGTTTAATAATATGCATTGCGAATTGCGATACAAATAGTATAATAATAGTGTGACTAAAATTGTATTTGCTTACAATTAGTGCTAAATGATGTGTATTCGTTACAAAGAAGATTCCTACTTCAGTAGTAAAGATAAGGGAAGGCAATCCCATCCTGGATTTGCAGAACGTTTGCGGTTTTAGTGGGTCCAATGTTCGAAAGGGGAAAATGACGCAATTGATGAGAACGGACGTCATCTTCCATTCATTCAGATGTTCATTTTTCTATCAGTCATCCGGAATTCGCATACCTGGGATATCTCCAATTAGGTAGACAAGATTTACGAGTATACACACAATACCTACGCTGCGCTGCTACTTGCTAACCAGTTAACTACATGCACCTTGTGATTGTTATGACTGTTCCACATTCATTCCGTGGCTTGCATTGTAATGCACTCATTCAGAAAGACGTAAAACTCTATGCGACTGAGTGTGACTCATCTTGTTACGTAGATGGTCTTTTCCACTCAAAAAGTCTCGTTCCCTCTGGTCCGACCGCCTGGAGCTATAATAGAACGAGTTGCACATTCTTTCTGACAAGCAGAACACTAAAAGTCTTTAAGTGCTTCTAATTGACAGAGATGACAATTCAGGAAATTGACGATGTGCTTAAAACGCTTTTATTATGACATGCTATAATGATGGAGTCGCGACATCGCGAATACTTGGAACCCGATGGTCGTCATTATTCCCTATCTTAATGGATTGGTTTCGCTAACAATCATAACAATGTTTTTTTCGTGCGTCCATGCTGTTCATACGACGATCATTTTGATTTGCTGTGCTTATCTAGTAAATGTCAAAGCAATTACCCCAATTACTATAATACGATATTTTAGGGACTTGTAAGTTATTTATGCATTAACATAGTTAGATTAGATTGTGGTAAATCGGTCAAATTGTCCAGTGTTTGCAGAAGGTGTTTCCTGGATTTTTATTTCACCTGCTTCCCTTTTAGATTTTCTAATTTTCTCAATCAGTCTTTTCACAGATTTCTATTTTCTTTAAATCCTGTCATTTTGGCTGTATTATATAATAGAATTACATCATCTCAATGAGGATATTGTAGAATCCTTTATTTCAAGCAGCCATACGAAAAGATATATATGCGATAGTCCCAGAAGACCATTTTCACCTACATATTATATATATATATTGTACGTATGTATTCAGCTTATCTGGAATTAATCTGGAAACATTTATCATAGCATTAAGAGAAACATGTTAATTCCATTTAATTGGGCGTAATAAGTCATTATTACCCTAAATATACCGCTGCATGCACACATCAATAGTTTGGCGAAGGAAATTCTGAATTTGAAATGTCCCAAATATCCATTTTTAGCTACACGTTTTGAGATGATGAAGATTGATGATGTAGTAGTGACTAAGTATTCAATATCGTCAATTATATTTGTCTTTGATCAACGATTGGTTTAACGTGTCTTATACAAATTTAATACAATGAGCAAGTGCTAAACCATAATAAAGACGACTGTCGCATTAACAGATACTTCGTGCACAAAGTATCTGTTAATGCATCTCATAACTACGTCATGATGTAGCTACAATAATAATATAATTAATGTAGTTTGCGAACACTTTTGAGGTGTTGTATACTTACACTACGTTAACGGTAATTACAATTGGGGATTATATTATTGAGAAATGTGTGGAATGGAAAAACGGGTCTGCCATACTAACAATTCGTGTTGTGTAGTTCATAGCACTGTCAAAATAGACAAATTGGATATTCATGAAGATGAAGGGGGACAAGGTTATTCATCTCAGCACCACTATCATTCATTCCCATTACCTACTACGTAGTATTTTCATATTTACATTTTAAAGTGAACGCTATACAGAGTACATCATTCGAGGAAATTGAAACAAGGGTCAATCACAGGGTAACAAAGACACATAAACACATGTGCTCACTTGTACACTTTAATCATAATATTTCATTAGCTAAATGGGTTGTTGGTATTCACGTCAAATGTGTTTATTTACTTTCCTATCACAACAATTTCATTTTATTTGAACTGTATAATTCCAGAAACAAAACCTCAACCACACTAATATTTTCTAGCGAAACAAAATTACTAAGAATTCAGAATTCTGATTTTTTAAAAGCTAAATCCATTTAACTGAACTCAAATCTAATGTATTACTATAACACAGGTGTATTTCTATACAAAAAAGTGAAGGTATTTCCTTATTCAGTCGTTTTAAGTTATATAAAAAGCAAGCACATTAATTTATTTTATCCAACTTACATAATCCTAGTATATCCTACGCAATGCAAACCACGAGGAATTAAATAAACGAAAGTTCAATGTTTTTCCAATTCTAGAAAATGAGCATGTTCTCAAATAAAAGCTCGAGTCATCTCATCATATGATTTTTGAAACGTTGATAAACGTAGCTAACGATTAATGGTGAGCATTATTATTTGATGGTCAATGCCATCAAGAGTCACATCCTGTAAATGAATTATCGATAGTCTCAAAGGAACCGCTTAACCTTATATGGTAAATCTACAACACTTACTATAAACACACAAACAAACTTTTGTTATTAGCCACTCAGACTCACTCAAATACGTAAATAAATATGCATTTTGTGTGTTTTTGTAAAAACCTCAAACCGAATTAACTGAGATTGCTATTTGTGACAGTTCTATCGCGTGGCTTTTCCCATTGCTCACAAAGCTTGCGTGGACTATCATAGCAATTTTAAACGAATGTGGTTATTTAGTTAGTATTAATAAAGCTGATACCAAGAAGTCACGCTACCAATAAAATAATTATTACAGCAAAGTAATGCAAGTTGGTCACGATTCACGATTTTGAAGTACGAACATAATTTTCATTTTCTCATTTGATCTGTTGCTATTTAATCGATAATTATGATGAAAGTGCAGACAAATCGGCAAAGAAGCAAATGAATCTAGTTTGTATACCCTTGTCCTCCAATGACTATAATAGCTTAACCGTAACCTGCTTAATTTATTAGTATTTATGGATGTGCATGTAAGTGCAGAGGAGCTAGCAAAGCAGAATATTTTTTGTGTTAATTGAAAAATACATAAAATATTCTCATTTTGAAATTAATTCGAATAATTAACCATGCGATAGAAGTAAAAAATGAATTGAAAAGAAGATTACGGAATTATTGACACATATCCTAATTTTAACTTCAATAGCAGTTTCATTTGCCTGTGGTTGTTGTGTGTATCACTTTGAAATTCTGAGGGAGGAACGAAAAATTATGAAGCATTGCATCCTGCAGCTGTAAGTACTTTTGGTAACTAGAATTGTTTGTTGAAAGTAATTGCAAAATATTTAAAGAATTTATTGAAACAATATTTAAAAGACAGGTGATGATTGTTTAGTAAATGCATTCTCGTGAAAATTATTTTACAGGTAAATTTCTAATGAAGATAAGCCTTAATACTTAATACGTTGCTACACTTTTGAAAACAAACATGACAAATATTTCTTGTAGCAATATTTTGACAGAATGTGAGCCTACGGCGTATAGTGTGCTCGATTTGTAAATGTAAATCTTGCATGACGACATTTTCTGTCAGGAACATGCACTTACGTGGGTCGGGCGTCATTTTCTATGTAAAAGCTCTTTCGTCTCTGCCGTGAACCGATAATTATAGCCAAATAGTAAATCGTTAATGCTTTTAGCTACATACGCATTACATTTGTTCATGGCAATAGTTTTTAGGCGAGTTAGTTTTGCTGAATATTTTTTGACTCATTTATTGACAGAAGATAACAAATGCTCGCAGCAGTTTCATCGTAGATAATCCTACATTAAGGACATTAACAGAAAGACAACTCCTTATGTCACCCTCAACTCGACTACACTTTCTTGCATAGTATAAAAATGAAGTCTGGACCAACTTATATATAATCTCTTTATGGACATACACAAACATTACCTAACACAAAATTATTATACTTCACTGATAATGGATGATATATAGGATTAACATATTGAGGAAGAATTACTCTTCAAATTATTCCACGCGTAGTTCGTGCAGACGAAAATAATCCATTTCCATTGAAATGAAGTTAAATAGTTTAAATACAGGAAATGGTTCACTTTCATGTATGTATACTGAAAATCGTTTCACACCAATTATCACCAGTTATTTCCAAAATTTTAATCTCGATGTTTAAATATTCATAATTGTTAACTGCATTTTACCTGCCAAAGTATTTCTTTAAAATTTTTGCATTTTCTATACATTAAGTGCATTTAGATTAAAGAGCTAATTTATTTATGTTACACTTTGCATATAAACATGTTTAGATTACACAAATTATCTTCCAAAACAAGTGTGTTCAATCATTAGTCTCGTAAAATGGAATTTATTCATTGCAATTACAATCAGTGTAAGGCTTAGAGTAAAAAAGGGAAGTTTCAACGGTAATTGTTATCCCAGAGACCTACTTTACATGACAGATGGTGTCAACAACTATTAATGAAGTGCATAAGAATCATTGCATTACGAAAACCAGAAGAGGTTGTTACAATTCCAATAGACTTAAAATGTTAATTGTAAAAATTCTGACATCACAATAGCACTAAATATTTTACTGCTTGCAGACATAAATTTCGCACCTACATAGCTTCAAATATTTTGCATGTTAAGTTCAGGATTACTAACTGTAGGACACGTAATACGTTAACAGTCATCCATTCAACACGGTAATCCCAAAGTAAATAATGCTTGCATTATTAATCAAAATGGAATTTATGGTTTGGATTTCAAGTTCTTCTGTCACTCGCACCGCCAAAATTTATTATAGTATTTCTATCTGCAATCCTTTTACTGCGGACTACGACACGACATCATATAAGACTTCTCTATCATTTTTCTTTAATTCGTGGAATCTAGAACAGTGTTTACAAACGGAATTCGTGTGAATATCTGTATAATAAACTATGTGTTCACAGCAAAAACATTGATAGTTCACTAGCTATGTGAATATGTAGTAAACTCTTGTTTTTATGCAAATATTTGTTTGTAAACAATGTAGACGACAACTTGCATTCCAATATCATATATAGATACTGAGTGGATTGATAATTCTCATCATGATATCGAGGACAAATCTATGTAAGCACAAAACAACTTAACATCTTTACATAACTCACGATTTGAAATGTTCCAATCAAAAACAACTGTTACTGACACGATGTGTGCCGATATGCTGGATTACATGGGATTTATCGTTTGTAGATTCTCTTTGTATGATCAAGATCATTAGGGCATAACAGTGCAGAAAATAGGTGAATTTATTCAATCATACATACTGTGTCGACTAGGCTGATAATTAATGAACGATATCTCCTGTGTAGAACTTTGTAATATTATAATAATATTATATTATCGTTATATTTCTATTTATTTTCCAAACAAAGCAAGAAATAAATACCAACATTAGTTGACACAAATTTTTATTTTACTTATTAATACTGTATGATGTAAAATTGTATATGTACAATAAATATCTTCACACAATGCAATGATAGTAAATGTTTCGTAAAATCGTTAATATTAGGAAAAAATTGTTATTCAAATTTCACAGGTATTTATACATGAAATACTTTTTAAATCTATATCGATAAGTGCGCACATGATCCGCAAGTGTGTAACGTGTAACACACCTGCATGTACTGAAGTAAATGAACATTTGTGATGTGTGTCAACATCTGCATTATATACAAAGGAAAGGATACAACCAAATATTATTTGACAAATTGTAATAATGATGATAATAAGCGTGTTTGGTTTTTTCAGCAGATCTGTAGGTAGATATATCAAATCCTTGTACTCACAGTACAAATAGGTAGATAGGTAAATACTTATTAATAATTGCGAACGACAGGTATACATGAATGCACATAGTAATCAAAACATAACCATTCTATATTCACAGCAATGAGAATTGATATGAGAATTTCATTTTATATTCTCCTACACGATATAATATACATGTAGTGTAATACACATATAGTACTTTGTAATTAGCCGGAGGTAAATTTCATTTTTTACCTGTTCTATGTCAAATACTATTATTTACACAAAATATATTACAAACATAATAAGTAGCTAAACACAGTCATATTTAGCATTTACACGAAAATCGCCGCACTAACCACTAACCGCAACTAATTACTACAAGGTACTTTACAACGTTTAGCTCAGATTCTTTTCGTAGCATAAAAATGAATATGGCATAGGAGGAGAGAAGTCTACTGGCGATATCAAAACATTTCAACAGATCTCTTTCTTACACATTATCACTGTTTCGTCCTATGAAAGGAAAATTTAACACTATGGTACTTTCATTATCATTTGTCGATGAAAGAGAATTCAGTCAAAGTCAAATTCTGCTTGGCAGCCTCCAAGTGGGGAGTTGAATGTTCCCGACGGACATGGCGGGGGTTTGTTGTTGCCCACACCTGAAATGCTAATCGTTTTATTTCTGACGAAGCAAGCAGGATAGAGTTTGTTCTTGTAGAATTGGACAACTTGGGTTGAGGTGCATGTCTTAGTGTCAGACTTGCCTAACTCGACGCATCGTTGATCTTTCAGTTGCACTATCTCTGCACCGTCTTGACTGGGGACGTCTCTGCAAGGGTTATCCACGCATTTGGCTTCTTTTGTTTTGTTGTCGATGGTGAGCCATTGCCCGGGGGCACAATACGCCTAAGCAAAAATGAGTCATCAAAATTTAATTGTCGGCAATATCACAATATTGATTCATCTAAGTCATATGCAAATTTTCCTAAGTTTTCATGTTGCCGTATGGCAGTGTCCTCATATTTTCTTCCACTCTAAATGGAATACACACAGAATCTCCTTTCACTTGGGAATTACGTATTATAATGAATATTGCATTAATATTAATTTGTGTGGGGGGTAGTAGAGGACTCTAATAAATATACAGACACTATATCATTGTAGTCACTCTATTATGCATTCAATTGCTTTCATAATACTCTTTTAAACGTCATAGTCATAACTTAGTGATATATATGTATGTATGATTGTTATTAGGGAAATAATATGAGTCGACTTTGCTTGCTTGGACGTTCGTGAATGTAAATGGGATGAATCTCACCTTGACTTTTGTTTGTAACAGACTGACACTCAATGTCTAAATGCTTATGCTATTCATCATTTAAATACGGATCTCTTCTGCACTCAAAAAATTGCAGAAGGTTTAAACTTTTTTCTAAATGACTAACAAAAAGAGTGGTAGAGAAGACAACCTATCATCCTCATGTCTATTACTACACCTAAGTGATTCATGTTCTATTTATAAATCCTTTTCCAGTGGAGAGTTTATATTTCGGGAGTAATTCTAATTGAGTCAGGGAAATTGAATCTCTGCCAAAAGGAAGTCTGTCTATTTTGTTTCCCTCAACTAAAATGTCTGTTTGAGAAAATAAGTTCCTGAGGAGAACTGACCTGTTTGAAGATGAAGTGACATGATTTAGTTTCTGGATGATACACAATAGTCCGGTTACTTGATTCTGAATCACAGTCACATACTCCAAGAGATCTGTCTAAGGGAGATGACACTAAAACCAAATCTCCTTGGCACGTAGATTTTGTTCCGGCCGCATAACAAGTCCCGTTTCCACTTTCCTCTACGAAGTAAAGCTCCTTTGGATCTTCGCACTTGATTTTACTGTTATAAACAAGAGAAAAATAATTTTAGACTTAAAATAGAGCATATAAGATATGAGAAAACCAATTATCTTGCAAAGTATCTTAAAAATAAAGTCACAGTCCTTCTATTCATGTAAATTAGCGAATTAAATGAATGAATGAAATAATCTTTACAGAAAAAAAGCATGAAAAAGTGTACTCTTACCTTGAACTTGACTTGTGAGCTACAAGTACACCCAGTAAAATCACAGCCGCAAGTAACACCACGGAAAATATTACTATCTTGCATTTTTTATCCATTATATCAGGTGTAGCAAAACTGATTAGCCACTAATTTATCTTAGCTCAGATACAATTCGTATCTATCAGATTAGTATATGGTAAAATTGTAATTCAGACACTTATTCTGAAGCGATCTAAATTTCTACGACTGCAAGAGCAACTTCACAAACAGGTGACCACTATTGAAAAAATGTACATAGGTACCAAGATTTTTTATACACTGCACACACTGAACTGAATCACCTTGAATGTTGCATGTATTTCACGGAGCTTAAATGTGGTTTACTATTCACAAAGCCGTAGACGGAGGTTAGAGAAAATAAGGCTGTAGATTTGTTCAGAGTGCTAACTGGTATATTCCTATTGTATATTTTATGTTGAGAGATTGAGATTAGAAAGGATAGAGTAGAGCGTGGTGGCTGTATCCGTGTAGTCACTAAGAAGTGCTGAGAATCCACTTGAATGAAAAAAGATGTTCTCTCTCCAACTGTTCTGAGATGAATGTACGGTTTACTTTGCTCTGTGTTTAATAGAGTCACAGATAACTACCACGCACACACGGACTACAACGTACTGAATTCTCTGTATGGTATGAAGGAAGGGTTCACTTGTGTAAGTTCGAGTGAATGACTGTGTGTTTAGCATTGTGGTTTTCATACATTTATTATGCATGCTTTAAATAACCAACAAATAGTAATTAAAGGATTATTACGTAATAGTCATAGTCATACAAACATAAATAAATTCATTTGTCAATTATGGAATTCGACTTGGTTTATTTGATTGATAGGATGTTTATTGATATGTAAATATTTCATGTACGATAAGGCAAAAGTGTAAGTACCTATGCTAATTGTGCGTGAAATTATTTGCAAATACTTAGAATCAAGAATAAAATGCCACAATTCTGTTTAACAGTAACAAAAGTTTCCTGGTAAAAAATCAGCAATTAGCAGTAAGCACACACGTAATACAGTTTTATACTTGTAAATAGATATGAGAGAGTAGAGAATTCTTAGTTTTAAGTTGAAGAAGGTACATTGGTACATATATATATATATAGTCATAATATAAGCAAAAGTACATTAGACGAACTCGGAAAGATTTGCACGTACAGAAAACTCATACAGTATTGAAACAGACATAATAACTCATTTTTTGATGACTGACTGACTGACTTTGATTTATTACACATGAAATCCCAAATGTATGTATACCGAAAATAGACACAGTTTACGGACGACTGTTTCGTTGACGCATCAAGTAATATTTGGATAAACTTCCGCCAATTCACCATTTACTAGGTTTATAGTATGTCACATATAGAGTCGAAGATATACATATAGACATTGTAGGTAGTAGAATTTAGTTATATACGGCAATTAACATTTTGAGGAAATGTGTCGTATCGCTTCGACAGATTTATTACTACAGGAATTGAGTTCCTATAATTTTCGTATCAGCAAATTTTCCAAAAATTGTGTTTTTAATTCTTTGATTATGCATTTGCAAATTTTTTAGCGAGATAAAATACTTAAAACACTTATAAAACTTTTAAATTCTAATTTTATGCACTCGGATTATGAGTAAAACGGATGTCTACATTTCGGCTTCCTGTACACCGAAAAAATATTCATTATGGTCAATCATTGTCTTGAGGAGATTTTTGAAGAGTGGTTGTAGTTGTTGAAGCTTGACTTTTTCGGTAATATTTATAGGCCAAAGAGTTAGCCACCAACAAACTGCCAAACTGTTCGAGCTCATCGTGTTGACTTGAGACTTTGCTGCAACTTTTGCAAAATGTGTAAACAAAATTTTCAATGCATCAAAATTAGCAGCTGGCAACTGTAAAAGAAATCGTCTCATTTCTTGAGAACGATCATTAGGATCTTTGAGCTGTGCAATCTGAAAAAATCATTGCGAATTTTATTTCTGTGCTTGACACTTCTGCTTTTTTAGCAAATAATGCAATAATGAAGTAATTGGAGAAAATATTTGTACTTGTTCAACTTCCTTGAGTTTATCAGAGGGAAAAATAGGAGGAGTAACTCCTTTGCCCACTAGTTCTTTACAAGCCGAGGCTAGAGTTTGGACATCTAGAAAAGCAAAAGATGCGAGATCAATATTGGGATTGTCGCCCAATCTTTCAAAAAGTGTGTCCTCATCGGCCTGGTTTCCTGAAACTCGGTACAACCCCCAGCCCTGAACTCCTTTCTCCTCCACCAAATTCACAAATCGTTGTAAAATCCCATTAGGAGCCGCTGCATCTTCAAGCTGAATTTAAGAAAGGGAAACTACATCTCAGATATTGTATCATCAGTGCAAATAAAACGAAACATCTTTTCACTTAAAAATGGTGGCAATCAATTTCAGAAAGCATTTGCTATTTTTTTTATCAGACCAGAAAACGTCCAGTGAATCCTGGTATACTTCTACGTGGAGTTTTCCTTAGCAAAGGTCGAATGCCCAAAAGAAAAAGTGCGTTAATCCCCAGAAAAAGCAAATAGATGACGATCATAGGGATTGACTTTTCTATGATAAAGAAGACAAACGCAGGCGTGCTTAGAGTCAAAGCTGTATATTTGAATATCCTCCAAAGTCTGATAAATATTGGACGTTTCTGTAAAAATAACAATTCCCATATAAGTTTAGATAGGTCAAGACAATTTTCGTGTAAAGCATGATTGAAGATATACAGGGAAATGCTGTAAATAATATTAGATAACTACTGACTATGACGATAAATGGAAATCACATTAGAACGCATCTTTGCCAAAAGTAGAACTTGACTCTTTTTCAAACAATGACCGATGTACGCTAATGATAAATGACAATTTCAGTAGGAAAACGTAATGTGCTGCATTTTTTAACCAAAATTATTATGATGTCGACGACAGACCTTATGTAAATGTGTAATAGATTTTTAACTATTATCGCAAAGATAATAAGAGCACTGAGGCCTATTCATTTAATAGCTTTATACGAGTACAACGTACCTCTACAATCCCAAACAAAAGAATTGGGGCAAATGCAACATGCAATGAGGACAGAATTATGCAGATGAAAAGCAACACCATCACGAATAAAGAAGCTTTATGGACTAGAATTGCATCATAAATAAAGGAAATAGATTCATAAAATTCAGGCTGAATTATCAAAGCTATTTTTAAAGTTAATACTTTTAAAAAGTTATTCAAAATCAATAGACTATATATATATAA
>JAAAYG020024122.1:0-17542 GCA_009936455.2 Tomocerus minor | reverse complement strand
TGTATGCTTGTTTCGTAAGTCTTGTTTAAGCATTATATCGTCAGTGTGGGCTTTATTTGCAGTCAGAGAAGCTCATAATATTAAGATTTTTTAGTGCCTATTTTGCGATTTTTAGGGGCTTTTTTGCCTGCTTTTTTTGAGTTTTATCGTGCCTGCTTTTCCTGTCTCTAGTGATGATGAGTGATGTAATATATAGGTGAGCGTGGATGCAATTAGTGGAGGTCGCAGACAGAGCAAAGCTAATCCCTATATAGCTGGCCAAATTGCATTTGGCTAATTGGCAGCTTCACCTTGTGGAGTTAGGACTGCATCTTCCCTCCACTCCTGCATTTAGAAGTGTGAACTCATTTGCATGGCTGAATGCAAACTGCAAGTCACAATAAGCCTCTCTGTCTTCTTCATCTCGCCTTTCAGTAATGGAGCTGATCTTCTTTCCTCTCCATTATTTTAATGGCCCCATACTGGTACACTAACAACGAGTCTTAAACCCTCTCGCAGTTCAAATGAGATTTTTGACTTTGGTCATCCAGATGAACAAGGAAGGAGCTATGGTCAAGTTACAGTTTACTTGGTAGCTCCACATTCCAGCAGAGCAGAGCGTGAATATATCATATATCAGCAGCGTGTGTGTGTATCAAGTGCAAGTGGCTGGAATATTTGGAAAGACGCCGTGCCGTGCAAGTTGTGAGACGTTGTAGAAGAGTAGCATCTCTTCGATGACCACTCAATGTCAATGTCAATAGGTGCGATGGGGAAGTGCAGGATGATTTGTGTCTTTGCAAATCGAGGCATGAGGAGAGTGGATGCTCCAGAAGAAGAAGAATAATATTGACAATGACATGCCCTGCAACAGCAACAGCAACGAATGCTCTTCGCCTGCCAATTCTCACACGCAAAGTAACACAAGCAATGTATTCGGAGGATGTCTTTCCTCTTCACCTCTCTTCGCCACATAACACGGCCATCAATGAGCATCGACACTGGCACTTAAATTGTAAATTCCTTTCCCCAATAATGCGCAGGTGGTTATGTTATTATTAAGTACCGGAACGGTGCTTTATACCACTGAACAATATGTTTGTCTTTCAGCAGAAAAATATGCTATGTGAAAAATATGCTATGTGACCCAATGAAATAAGGTAGAACGTTCAATCTTTATTCACACACTATGCACTAGTTGGAATAGGAATTCACTACGATTGTAACCGTTATATTTTCTCCGGTTAAAAACGTTTGGAAACGGACAAATTATTTGGCAACTTCATTTTTAATGTAACGGTAGTATAAATGATATGCACTCAGGGCTGCAGCCAGAAAACAATTTCGAGGGGCACACAAAAATACATGTGACAAAAAATACCCGCAAAAAATTTTTGCATTTTGGGACAAAAATTTTTTCGATTTCAAGGGGGGTATGCCACGATGTTACATGTAACTATGACAGACAAGTTTGGAGTTCGACTAGCTCTTAGCTGGTTGGAACACGTTTTTTTGTTCCGGTAATTGTAGCCGTTTGTAATAGTTTATTAAGAGGGAAATTTAGTTCTCCTCTTTATGGGAAGGTTGACTCTATCTGTCTGTCTGTCTGTGTATATGTCATCCACTTTATTTATTTATTTGGGTACAAGATATCGCCCTCGTTAGAGGCAGTTAGGATACCAGGGATACATAAATATATCAGTTACGTTACAATAATATACAGGAATAATAGTTAGTGTATTATATGCACATAGTTAAAATGTAGCTTTGTAAATGTTATAATAAAATGTAAATGTAGCTTTTATAATGTTAGTTGGTAATAGTATTAGCACTTGTAGGAGTAAAGTTATAGAGTAATTGAGTTTACAACTGCATCAATGCAGGATAAATCACAAAAGTGTAGATATTTAGAAGGTTTACAATCTTCTATTTGTTCGAGTAATAAGAATTCTTTTAATCTCTTTTTAAAAATACTAATATTGTATTATAAAAATACCACTTATTCTAGCCATGACCGTCGTATAGCTATCCTTTATTCCTCGTTTCTGTTTCTGTTCGCATGCATTTATTATATAGACTCGGGGACTCACTCGGGGACTGTTTCTAGTCTCCCCACTCACTCACCCCATACCCACTCCAGTCATGCGCATGCCGTTCATTATTTTAGTCATTCATGACTCCCTATAGCTTCCTCACTCACTCGTTTGTCCTTCCACGCAAAAAAGATTCATTGACTCACTCTAACGTTGTTCTCATTCTAACGTCGTACAAGTTCCCTCTTTGTTACATTCGTCTACAACGTTGTTTGGTCTATGAAATTTTTTCTATCGAATTCGTCCTGAAGCAGCGAATGTCACAATTTCGCCGATTTCCATTTCCTTTACGAAGCGCGTACTCCGTATGCGAAGTAAATAATTCGCATACGAAGCCGCTTCTACAAAAAATCATAAAGTTGTGGCTTCCGTTGATTATTACTACAGAAACTTTTTGACAAGATTGAGCACATGCGTTGTGCTGTAATTGGGAATTAAGGTTCAACATTCACCACCATTTGTATTTCATAGCTATTATACAGTAAAGTATGTTAACCACTGCTTGCTAATTTCTAGTTTGTAATGACTTAACTGGTTCACTGAATGTATGCAGAATACACCATCTGTGTTAATTTGCGTCTGGTTAATGTTGAGTCCTATTGAGAGATCATAATTTAAAATGGCAAGACATGACAAGGCTTAGTGAGAAGAGTTGGATAGGATTGATCATGTTGGTTTTTAATTTGAGCCACGGAAGTGATTGGCAGATGCAAGTCCCTCCGTATCGAGTGGAGTCTTGTGCAGATAGAGTCGGATTCTTCCGAGGAGTCCCACATCATTTCCCATTATTGATCAACAACAATCAACGTATAGGAGATATAAACAGATAGAGACCTGCATTTCTGCCTTTCCTGCCTCACCTTGCGGCAAGCAAGCATATGCCAATAGTCAAGCGACTGCTTCTGCTAGCCTTAGCCTCAATAGTGCTCAATTAATAATGACATGTGGACTGGAGGAGCTTTCGACAAAACGAAAGTAGCTGCTTCGTGGCAAGTTACTTGTTACATCCCAGTCCGTTCCTCTGTGTAAAAAACTGGGTTGCCACTTGACATGCTACTGACTGAGTCACTGAGGTCTATATAGTCAGATATTGCATTATTGCTACTATACTGCAACATGTGGATAAACAACGCAGGTAACTAACAAGAGCTGCTCTGCTCTCTCTGGATTCTCTGGATACGCTTCGTTTCTTTCTGACTGATTGTCTTGCTAACTAACTAGCTGACTAAATTATGTTTCGTGTACAAATCTCAGAGAAGGAATTGGATTTTTCTTGTCCATTGCAATGCAACATTAGTGTACATCGAGTGCGTGGATAAAGCGAATAGGTATGTGCTCAAGCGAGGATTTAGATGGATGTAGTAAATCTTTGGCTAAACAAGAAAGGTTTTATGGCTGACTTCTTTCTTTGCCCGTGAATCCCCGGACTACTTACATAGCTCCATGTGCATATTAATTCCATTATCATAATTTGTAGTAGCATTAGTAGAGCTGAGGAGATCAAGCTGAGTCAGCACGAAGTTGGGAGCAAATAGCGTTACAGATAAACAAAAGGCTTCCAAATGAAAATATGTGCACATGCTGAACAAAAGAGTCAAGTGCTTAGTCAAGTTTTCAAGATTTACTGCCAATAAGAGACGCTCTCGTCTTAATTGCATTACCTACTTAAACAGGTGAGTCAAGACAGAATGCTTAGCTCCTGCGTGAGAGAGAGAAAAAAATGAAGCAGTGGATGGAATTAGCCAGCTCACAACACACAGTCTCCAAAGAAAAAGGGCCTAGGAGGATCTTGGCGTGGTCTTTGGAGTGGAGAGACAGAAAGCGGGCGAGGGACAGGAATCAACGGACCGGAACTTCAGAAACATGAATTTTTAAATGTTTCTCAGACAATTGCTGCTTCGAGCAATCCGCAGGGCTGTGCTGTGTCGTGGAGCCTCAGAGGAACGTTCCAGACGGATTTCATGACATTCAGCACCAACGCTGCTCCCTTTATGTTTATGCAGGCTGTGTTGAGGAGAAGTTGTATTGACCCCTCACTCGGAGCATAAATCCTCATTTTATATGCAAGAATAAGTAGGTAATTTCCAGAACGAATTCCAAGACACGAACTCAGCGTCTGAATTATTTTATGAACCAAGGTATCTTCTCTCTTCCACTTGAAAGTTCCCTGCCTCCGACTAAACGAGGACTGAACGAGGGCAAGGAGATGAGAGAATTTAATCAGTTTCAAATGGAATGAGACACTTAAGCCAAGCGATAGGCCATGCATGGCTTTCCTCTGCACATCTTCCTCCTTCGACCCACTAAGACAAATCTACTCCTTCACCAGTTCACTCACTGGGTTAAATGATGCGAAGTCTCATCAAAAATCCCACTCCCCCTGCCCTCAATTCATTAGCTTGGAAAATAATTAGACAGGACAAGTGAAATTGAGAATCGACATCATTAGAAGCACTCATAGCCCACGCCACGACTCACTCTGTCTACACTTTCCGTGTGCAGTGCTCCCAGCATATGGGAATTACATCTCACACAAGATAAGTCGTCTCAGCATATTAGAATAAACCATAGTAAACTATATAATAAAGTAGCGAAAATTCATCTATAGAAGAGATAGGCGGGTGGCTTGCATTCGGGTGTCGGGTATATTGCAGTCGGGTCTCGGGTGTATTGCAGTCGGGTGTCGGGTGGCTTGCAGTCGGGTATCGGGTGTATTGGATGAGCTGTAGGAGTATGATGTAATTCATGATTGCAGGCATTTTGTAGGATCCGTTGACATCCCATTACTCCAAAACGGGTGTTCCGATTTATCTTATCTTCGATCTCATCCTTACATTTTACCTCTAAAAGACCCTCAGAAACTTTGAACCAATTATCCCTTTTCATTTTTGAGTTATCGTGAGCACGGACAGACAGACAGAGGGACAGACTCGGCATCCTTATAAAGTAGCGATTCCGCTACTTAATAAAGCAAAGTCAGTTGTTGCTTCTCCCTGCCTGGCTGGCATGAATTGGATAAACGGATATTGAGTCTTTTAGTGGATATCCTTTGCATTGTAGCCACATTATGCTTTCTCACAACAATCAGGTCTCTAGGATAGTGGAGAGAGAGAGAGAGATCAGATAAAGTCTGCCACGTCGCGTTAAAATTAAAAAGCAATCGCGATTAAAAGAGTTCGTGCTAATACGAACTTCTCCGTTCCACAGTAAAATTATCCAGGAGAATCTGATTTCACTGTCGCGTCGGTGGAGCTCTTGGATTACTCTGTGGATATTTAGGAGGAGGAGGACGTTGGGTCGTTAGGTGGATTTATTCCAAACTCTTTTTCCTTTATTACGTAAGTGCATGCCAAAGTAAGTAACGTGATTGTGATTATCCATTGCCTACTAACAAATACTATGTATGTGGAAGATAGTGAAAAAGTTGCACGGACAGAGGCAACATACATGCACACACTCTCTCTCTATTTACATTTAGATAATGCATTCGTAGTAAAATGCAAGTAAATGGTGATAGGGATAGCTGAGCTTTGGTTGGGCTAGATGTTTGATATGTCCGTGGCGGAAGAGTCTTCATTCCTCTCTCATGTAATTCCTTCGATATTCAATCAAATGATGATGAGGATGATATGCTGTACACTGAGAGGAAAGGAGTAAACAACGTCCTCACAAAAACTTGTTCAAGACTGGGAGGTCGTGTGAAGCTAATGTAATGCAATATTTGGTTAGCTCAGGATGCTAACACACACTTTACGATTAGACTTTTAACCTAAACTTCTCTCTCTATTTATTCCGCAGCCCAAACTACAGCGAGACTCCATATCATAAATATGATAGAGTACGATTAGCAGTGAAGTGAGTGTAGTGAGCCAATAATGGCGAGCAAAGGATCATTTCATTGGATTTGATTTGAAACAACTTGAGTACTAGCTATTTATCTCTCTCTCCTTGTGATCTGAGTAAAGTGTAAAGCTTTCCTCGGCGGCCCAAAATCTGTTGCTTGGTGCTCGGGATAGGAGAGCGAAGGAGGATATTAATTTATCGTTGGTGTAAGTGCATAGGAGTCGAACTGAAGTAGAATAGTCACACAGATGTAGGTATATACATACAGACGTTATTATAATTTATATTGATGGAGAGAGAGAGAGAGTTGCAACCTCTGCTCAGTTGATAGCAGTAAAAAAGATTCTGTGGAGTGATGGCTTATTAGAGATGTGCATGAGTATGTGGAGGGAAGAGCGTTAATATTAAATAAAAGAGTTTTATTGAAACGTGTAATCTCCATACATTGTTTTGACTTCCCTGACTACACTCTCGCCTTCCTTTCGTCTTCTTCTTCCACAGCCATCTGTCACACTCTTACATCTCCTGTCTCTCCATGCACTTCAGCATCAACTCCTTCGCAGCACCATAACTTCCATTCAGGTTCATTAAATGACTCTTTCCCATTTTTATTTACATCTCTCTGCTATAAGCTTCATCAACGCTCTTCTGTCTCTCTACTCCAAACATCTGAGGCTACAATATGTATAGGCCTACTACAGGCACATGCTCCACTCCAATCCCGCCTTTTGATAAATATTCCTTTCTTCACCCGCTATTTAGGATATTGATTACGTGTTAGGAAGGACTATGAATAGATTAGCGCATCTCAGAACAGAACGGCAATCACTCCCTTCTCTGCCACTCACTCTTGCCACATAATCTCATAAAAATATTTTTTGCGCCGCAATGCTCTCCGCACAATAGAAATGTGAGTGTGCAGAGAGGACTAAGCCCTAAGAGCAGACAGTGGAGAGGATGAGTGGGAATGCACTAAACTGAAGAGGATCTGACACTTTTCGTGCTCGCTCTTGCAAATAGCTAAGGATCAGGCTCTTTATATATAGAACGGGCACAGACGGGGATTAGGCAGTTATTATGTGACACAAGAGACTTGACTTGGTTGCATTGAGGCTGACGGACGGACGGAGAACTCCTTGCCTCCTCCGTCATCTCTGCTCTGTACAACAACGCTTGAGTTCTGTATGGAAATGAGAGGGAGACCACCTGAGATGCGGGGATCCTGCGTTTGTCAACCTCTCGGGAAAACTTATTACACCGGCACAGGTTATTAAATGAGTCCGTCTGCCCTGCCAGGGCAGACGGACACACGTAGTTATTGTCCAGATTGCTAACTCTCTCTTTATATACTTATCCTCTGTTCCATAATCACTAGCTGTAAACACAAAGAATGGCTTATTCGTTTCTTTGTGGGGGCGTTTTATTGTCAGACATTAAATCCCTAACTGACTCACTTCATTTCATTAGTTAGCTCCATTACTTCCTTGGAGGACTTGCAACACTTTCAATTCACTTGCTTCCCTCTCTGCCCTTGCAGCTTGCAGCAGGGAAGCCTTTAACTAATACACTCAGGCACTGCCCCAATAGCAACAAATTTATATACACCGCACTCTCTGCCCTCCTACAACAATAACAATTATTCTATTATGCCGTTCCTTGCATATTCATCTTGTACTTGTGGTCGTAAATAAACGAGGACAAAGTCAAATCCTGTAATCTGATACGTAAGCCTTTGCTCTGTTTTGAAAGACATTAAGAGCTTTTAGCATGCTACTTACTGCAACTATTAACAATAACTGCATAGCACAACAATTTATTTCAAAGCCACTAAAACGCAGTCAACGAAGTTATTGCTCCATTTCAATTTTATTTATTTTTCCAGTATTACTATTTTTGAGTTTGGAAGCACTGCATGGCACTTCATCTGCCTCCTCATCCCTATAAGTTATTTAGCTAAGTCAACTGTTGTTTTGATTTGAAATGTAATAAATATGAGAGTTAGAATGGTTGTATTCGGATATGAGTACACTTGGATATGATGATGGGATGAGGTGGCAACGGAACGGATGCGCACCTCTCTGACTCTCCAAAAAGGAGCATAAAGAGGGAAGAGGAATATTTGTCAAAGCACCCACCTAAATTTAGAACTTTATTTGCACTTAATGCTACAGACAGGGATCTTATCTTCATCCTATAGCACTAACATTTATTTCATAAACGGCTGTTATGACTAAACTCTTTTCCCTGTGCTTCTGTTCACCAAAGCTCAAGTTCATCATGCCAATAGGAATAGAAATTGGAGTTGTAGGATGCAGGCAGACTCTGTTCGGCATTCACGTATCGCATGTCATCTCTTTGCTGCAGTAATACATTAGTTGTGTATACACTAACCAATGCAGACAGAGTCACTCGGTTATTATGTGTCGGTAAACTACAGTCAAGACGATAAAATATATTTTACCGCATAGAAAAAGGGTAGGAGAAGATGGTGCATTTAAAGCTCACTTATGCCGATTGTCTTCTTCCCTCTTCTCTCTCCTCACCAATAACTGCTGCGGAAACTTCTGAATTGCTAATAACACTGCCCCACTATAATGCTATTACACCTAAGCCTGCAATTATATAGTGCTACATGATGGAGTAGTGCAGTAATAATGGACGGCACAGAGTTTGGAGTTCCATCGAGCGCTAAATAAATGTAGTCGTATGTTTGCTAAGGCACAATGATGCCATAATACTCCGAATTCCGTCCAATTGCATCTCGCCTCCTAATACTGGAGTAGAAAGCGAAAGAATGTGAGAGAGAGAAGTAACACTGTGAGATCATGTTCTCTTTGGGAGATAAAAAAGAGAGACAAATAGAGCATTTATGTAGTCCTTGTGCTACTGGAGTGCAGAAAACACCCGCCCGCCTCGTCCTGCCTGCCTCTCTCTCTAGACCCAGACATAAGCATAGCAATCTACTAGATGTCTGAGTCTGACACAGCCGATGTAAGACATCGAAGGACAAGGCAGTCTCCTCCATCTCTTCATCTCCACGTACTATATTCCTATCTCTCCAATGTGCAGAACAACGTAACATGCTGTATCACAAACACGCATCTCATCAACTGCACACAATTACAAGTCGTCTTACATAATAGTGCAGATCCATGCTGCTTTCTGCGACTGTTACCTTCTGAAGTCCTCCACTTTGCAATCTGTGGCATAGTTACATGGCATTACATGCATAGATACACAGATACATGTACAGAGTAAATATATGCACACGGCATGGATGATCCATGAAAGTGCCTATAGGCATATGCATGGCTTCTGTTTCATTCGAATGAAACTCAGTCGCGGAGTTGATGATGTATAGGTGCTCTGTTGCAGGCTCTGGATGGCAGGGAGGAAAGCACAGAGATGGGAGTGAAGATGAGGAGCAAGATTTCGTTGTCTCCGTTGTTGAGTTGCAGTTGGGAGATGCCGGCAGGGCGGGAGGGAGTCGAGCGGAGTGAACTGGAGCTGTGCCAGTGACTTTCAATCTGAACAGATATGCCATTCTGGTGCAGAAAGCTCGGCAAATTATTAAACAATCTAATCTTCCATCTCGCATACGTAACTCTTATCTCACTTCATCTGTCCTCCAACCGAGATGCACATTCACTCCCTCGCACTCATCACCAAACTCCATCACTTGCACTCACAAACTCCGTTCAGCCGCCACTCTCCTCGTCTTCCGCTTAGCAGCTCATCCATGCCCCGTTGATGGCGGGAAGGAGCTATCCTATCTTCCACAACTATTAGTCTGTTTACTTGACACTCCATTTACCACGACCATCTACCTTGTATACCAGACAATATGAACACAGACATTTTACCTCCTTATTAGGAGCTAAGATTTATATGCATCTAATCTTAAAACGTACTATAAGGAAATAAGTAGCAAATATCATAATTCCTGATTGAATGTACTCAGTCCATGTAGTAAAATGTAGTTCTGCATGCACCGTATTAAAAGGAATTGGGGACATGGAGCAAGAATTGGCTAATTCCAACAGCGCAAATGCCAGCTACAAAAATATGAGACGTTCTTTTCAGTTTGCTATCGAACTTTGAATACAAACAAAGACGCAAGCAGATAATCTGAATTTGCGACTAGGAGTAAGGACCGACTGAGTGTGGAGATAGGAAGGAAGTTGTCATAGATTACTCGAATGTTTGACAAATGAGTCCGTAATTACTAACATGCATTCGCTTCTGCTATGTAATAAGTATTCCAATCCAACTGCAAACACCGAGTATTACTAGCTAGGGCTGAGCTAACTGAGAGTGACAATTTACGCCTTTAACATACTACATAACAAATCTTCGTTGAAATCCAGATCACTTTCGGAAGATTTCCATCTCCATTTCACCAGCATCATTTACACTGCATCACTGTCACAAATGAACAACCCCATCCTCACATCACATCACGTAGGTGCTTTTTGTATATCTATGACCAATTATTTTCAAACATCAACTCAATTTTCTCTTGCTAGTTTATTTGGCTCTGCATAAGCGTCCCTGGGTAGCATATAGACATAGGCACAAACCGATGTCGTCCCAAGTACTCCTATGGTGGCTAATGAACCTACGATGGCTACTTGTAGTTTGAATCAGTATGTATCTACTGGTTTTATTCAAGACTCAACGAGTTGTTGTGAATTGTGAATGCAGTTATTGCCTACTACAAGTCAAGATCAGATATGAAACTCTAATACAGAATCGGGGTAATCTAGCTGGCTTCGCAAGTTAGTAACCTCGGAAATTTTGCAACTCCTTAACTTTTGAAAAAAATGAAACAGGGAGAACCCTTTTTGTAACTTAGTACGTGTAACTGTAAGTAGCTGAAAAACGGAAGGACAAACTTCTGGCTTTCGAAAGTTGCAAATAGAAAATTGTGATACAAAACCCTTGCGAAACTACCGCTATGATTTCGATCTGCAAGTTCATAAATGATTTTGTAACTGTTTTCCATATAGCAATTCTTTACAAGTTTACGGAATTCTCCACAAATCTTGATAAGTTAAAGAGCTTGCGGATTTTAAGGCGTTACGGAGTTGTGGATGCCAACGCTGGAGGACCCTGAATAATGTCCGCAGGGATGTACTGCATAGAGAGTAAAGGAACTCACTTTGATCTTGCTCAATAAAATTAAGTCAACTACGTCAACAACGGATTTTGTCTGTAGCCTCTGTAAGCTAAACCTTGCCATAGTTATGTAACGATGAACCTATTCATGAGTTCCTGTATGAGCACTGCTGGGTCCATGCACATTGCAGTGGAAAACAAAAATGTTAAATAGCTATTGTTCAGGCGGATTTGTGGCAATAAAATATAGTGCGCATCTGCACTGCCCTATCGACGTTGAAGCAAAAGTGTTCTAACCTGCTGTTTTGCGTTTTTGAAAAAAATCAATTTCCTCAAAACTGTCATAAAAAATCCCTGATATATCCTGCGCCTGGGTCATCATAACTGTTACCCGCGTCTCTCTAATCTAGGGCCTTGGTCATATCGGAGTGCCGCTCGGTTCCCATTTTTGCGATATATTTATCCATGACATGCCATATCTGTAGGACGGAAGTGGTGGAGAATTGATGTTGATACACATGATAGCTTTATTCCTATAGCTTTATTCCTAGAGCACCCTAATTCTCTGTTTGCCTGCCTAATAAATAGAGCAAAACTCACTGGATTGGGATTACAACCATCCACTAACACCGCACTACTCATTTATGTAGGAACTGTTGAACATTTCGACTACACGTGTTTGAGTATAAATTAAGTCTACGGCGATAATTGTAAAATAAAAACGGATCATTATCTAGATTATTGCCAATTGGGATGTTGCTATTAGAAGGAGAGAGAGATGAGAGGATGTTTCTCTCTGACACACCAACAAGTTTCACTAATCAGCCCTCTACTCATTTGCTAGAGTTGATTGTTCTGCTGTAAATGTTTAGTAGAGCACAACTGGAAATTAGCGAGACGACGAAAATGCCCTGTTCATTCCATCTCAGTTATATTATAGCAGCTTCCCAATTAAATACATATGACAAGATTCATTCAGTCGCTTCATGCCAAACTGCCGAGCGACTTCAACACAATTAGTTGTAGAGTTCTGCATGCAGCAGGATCAATTATCAGGAGCTACTCTTCTCGTGACATACAGTCCAATGAAAACCCAATCTACATTTTAAATGGCGACAGGGAAGGGCTCCAAAGAGTGAATCACTCCTAAAAGCATTTAAGAGGACGACTACAAAGACTTTTCTCCTACGAGGAAACTTATTCCAAAAGCGGGAAGCACTCAGAAGGTGTAATCATTCCTAATAGCACCAATTCTCATGACATTGCTGCAGTGCACTCCTGTAGGGCAATGCAATACAAATATACAATTCAATTTTTATTCATTAAGAGGGAACTTTAGTTTCTTCTTTATGGAAATGAACGGCTCTGTCTGTCTGTCTGTGTGTCCTCCATCTCCCCTCTCACTCATCACACACAACTTCGTTCCAGTCATTCACCACACGTATAATACAGAGAAAAAACTAAAAGTTGCGCAAGTTCCCTCTTCGTTACATTTGTTTACAACGCTTTATTTACATTTTAAATGACTATTCCAAAAGTATAAGTTCCGTCGTAGGAGCAAAGTCTGTTTTTGGAGTCATTCCTCCTTAGGAGTAAATCCTGTTAGGATTATGTCCTTCCGTGTAACCTTGTATTATATTACTCCTCTATATTATTTATTCTACTCAATTCATATACTCTAACTTTCCCTAAGCACTAGCTAACTAGCTACAGACAGACTTTACTGACATCGTATTTCGCAGTATTTGTGTCAAATATCTCACTGAATCTATATGACAAAGGAATTCAGCGGCAAAAAGAGTTCGCAGGCAAGGGAGCTCACGTATGGAGTACAGTGGACAAAGGAAATCGTCTGATGCTGCCGTGTGAGGGCTGTTAATAAGTACTAATATGTAATTAATATTTTGCTCATAATAATATTATTATTATGAACAAAGTAACACTAATTAAGTAGGTACTTATATAATTCCCAGTACTTATAAACCTACTTACAGTTTTTAGTTAACAGCTTTTACATATTATACACAGGACGATTTCCTTTGTCCATCATACCTATTTATGTGAACTCCTTTGACCACGAACTCTTTGCCCGATGAATTCCTTAGTCCGTTTAGCGTATCACTAATACACTATTCTTCTACTACATACCTGATAGCCTACTCATTCTATCCTTGTCCTTTTTCTATTTTGTGGCCATCATGAAAAGAAGGCTAATAGAATATTAGACTAGCCGATGGGGTTAACGGGCCACAGAACGTTTTGAGCTTTAAAACAACAAAGCGTCAAAGGCAAGGTTAGGTTCACTACCCCGTCACTACCCCCGATTGCGAAGATTTTGTAGCGAAGATTCTGGGATCCGACCTAGACTACAAGCGACTAGACTCATAGAGATTAATAGCTGATGAGTGTGGATCCAGTTGATTTTTGCGAATCACTGTACGGAGCACATAGGTGACTAGGTGAGCCGAGAACTGAGAACTGCGAATTTAAGGCTCAATGACTGACTAAATAGATGGGATTAAGTGGGGCTGGGAGTAAGCGGATGTTGACCTTTCGGCTGTCGTGCCTTCCTTAATTTATGCACTCGTAAATAAAGGAAAATAATTTGAAAGCGTTTCAGGAAATGACATTAGATCGCTCGGGATGGCATTGCAAAAGGATCAGGCAGGATTGGAAGCGATGCGAGCGACTGGATTAAAGTCAGTTGCCCGTTTTAGTGCGGAGTAAGTGCCGTGCGTTGTGCGTCTACGTCCCTTCCTTACTGTTGTTGTTTGCGAGTTGAGTACGTCGCTCTGCCTGCCTGCGTTGGCATCCCATGCTCCTTGCTCATAAGTGGAAAATTGCAGAGCCATGAAAAAATTCCTTCGAGAGTTGGAAGTGGATGAAAATGTAGAGCGAATGCGAGAGCACTAGGGAGCATTTGCCATTTAGCCTTTTTTGTAAGAGTTGAAACTAAACACAATGTCTCTTCGACTTCTCACTGCTCTCGCTCTCAGTCTCTCGGCTCATATCGATTCCTGGCCCTAAAAAGTAGACTTAAAGGTTGCCTTTGATTTCCTGTACTTTGCCATTTGTGAGAGGCCGGAGTGCATGCACGCAGCTCACTCAGCTCAATTTACAGCCTTTTAATTTAGTCAGGAATGAATGTCGACTGTCGACGCACTCCTCCGTCCATGCAATCTCGATGAATCCCTCTCTTGCCAAATCTTGGCTATTTACGAGGAAAAAAACTGGCCACTGCAGTTCACAATAGAAAAACAAGTTTCCATTAGCTGTTCAAACACCAGTGATTTGTCACTAGCTATTTGCTCTTCTGTTGTGGCTCAGCTAGTCAGACGACTTCCCTGCCACAGGATACAGCGGCCGTTCATCCACCTAATCCAACCAATCTCTGCCAAATTAACTCAATAATCATCAGACTACGACACTCTCCCACTTATCAATTGATTTAAGAGCTCAATATCAGACGATGACCCAATTCATATCTTTCCCAAGAAATGCTTCCGCTCCACAACTACATTCAGCAAAGCGCAATGTTGTGGAGCATAATCTCATCCACTCAGGCCATCTTCATTTACCATTAGCCCTTGCTCTCTAATGCTAATAAATTAAATCCACCATCGCCGATTCACTTAAGACAGACGAAGTTTCAATCATGCGTATAGTGAAAAAATACATCGCAAAAATATTATTAATCTTCAAAATCTTAGCAAAGACAACTGACGAATCTGCCTCGCTGTCCATCATATCAACGTCAAATTATCCCCGAAAAAGCAGGAATATTTACTACAATGCATTAATGTGGGATGTGACTTCTTGTTTAAAAGGGATATTTCCTCATTCAAATTCTTTTTAAATGTGTTTGCTTCGAAAATTCTCATTACCATGATACCGTCTCGAAAGACGAGGGAATGAGTGAGCCGAGTCGGTATTAAAGCTAAAAATAGCATTGTCTTATGAAAAAAATAGCATTTTCATGCACATTGCAGTGTTCCCAAAGCCATAATAAAATGCTTTTGTATAATATAATGGAGTATACGTGAATTGGGGACTCCAGTTCATATTGTTGCGCTGGTAGAATATTTATAAATATTTCTGTGAGGGAAGTTAGCTAGGTCATAGAAATCAGAATAGGCCCACAGGACTGCAATGTAATCTGTATGCCTCGCTACTATAGCACTCTAGTACACAATATCCTGTCGTGTTTATGTGCAGCGAACTTTAGGAGATATGATAGCGCTAGGCAATAGTCCTGTATGTAAGTAGCAGGACGAGACTGAGAACTGTCTGTGGTGGCTCACCACAACAGACAGTTGCCTTTGAGAACATTTAAAATGTTAATAAGGTCCAAGATTCAGTGATTGCAATTTGTTCACATAGACGCATTTTTATCAATACAAATGCGTCTGTGTGACAAAAGAGCTTCCTACAGATAGCACCAGCAGCAGACAGAACAGAAGGAACATTTATTAGCACTTGCGATTCGCAGGAGGAATTTAAATCTAGTCCACGTTATTATGTGTATATTATTGAGAGAAATGTATTCAGAGACTTTGTCCTGACAAATGACAGCCAAAGAAGAACTCAGTTTACTAATTTTGATTTATTATGCAGTGCCTTATGCATAGAGTTGCATTTACTGTGAAAGAGATGAGTTGAGAGTTGGGACGTCTGGATAAATGGCTCATAAATTAAATTATCTGTATTATTTCCACACACACTGCACTTCACAATTGAAGGGAAGTGATGTGCTGGCGCCTGATTTCCATTGTTTTCACACACCAAACTGCCTGCAAAGCAAGAGTAATAAATAAGAAGTAAAGCATTTTAATGATACATATTAGGAACTAATACTACGTGCGTGCGTACATAGCCAGTTCATATACATTACTATAGCTATCCAGTTCGAGTCACATAAATAATTACGCAACAACATAGCAAAACCAAAGCTCTTGGCCATGATTACATCTGAATCGTTGTTGACGATGAACAGAAACGCAGACACTACACTCCTTGCTTGTATTTGTGACATTTCTGCGCTACGTACAAATATTATGCATACATCTTCACTAGTTTCATTCTAAATATAAATGTTCGCTATCCCTGCCTAGCCCAAATAAATTATATAATTAATACACAAGTATTATGATATTTATTGATTGCTTGTTGGTACATGCACATGGTTTGCTGGTAAAAGGCTGGAATGGTGTGTGCTTAAAAAGGATGTAGAGTAAATACATGTAGTTAATAAAAATGATCATCAAACAGCAGAGTTAACCAAAAAGCGCCTTTTGTCAGTGGATTGTGTAGATGAGATAGGGTAACGATTGCTCATCTCGTGACCTCAAAGCAACAGATTTTGAAGCAATATGACTGTAGGTTAACACTAAGTGTTTTTAATTATGCTATTGCTATAGCTGGTGAGCAGAGCTCAAGAATGAGGCTATATGCATAGATTCCTTAGAGAGAATACGCAGGATTTATGGAATGCTACGTACGTCAACTTTGGATTGCTTGTCATCGTTATATTTACTACCATTCATCTGGCGTCTCAACATTCTAATTGATAAAATACACAGATACTGTGCAAGTCTTTAGAACTGCTTATAATTTAGACATTGTATAACCAAATAATATGCCTCCCTAATAGTTGCAACCTTGTATTGGAATCCTCCCTCGCAAAGTCAAACTGTCAGAAAGAGTGGACGAGTTGTTAGCTTAATGTCAAAGCGATTTCTTGGATTAGAATTTGACTTGTAGGAAGATGAGGATGGATGGGCAGAGAAAAACTGCTGGATAGCGAACCAACAACCAACGTTATGTCAGTGAGCCAGAGGTCATCATTCGTACAAGTCAGACTTAATTTCTGCTTAACTTTCAGTAGGGCTTATTAGTGGACTAAATACGACAGCTGTGTATATATGTGACCGGAGCTCTGGTGCGGTGGTTGCCTCAAGAAAAGTAGACCTGGCTAGACATTTAGGGTTACCACTAACTTTACCAGCTAAGTAGAGGTACCACTTTTTATCGAAGTATGGCAAGCCTGCTCAATCAAATAATAAATATGCTAATTAGGACTATCATATCACATACTTCCATTTTATTAGTCACATTAGTACACATTCTCAATGATCATAATTAAAAATAGCAGCTAAGCAATATTTAGCTACAGTCGTGTGTCAATACTGTCAATATTTGTCTTTGAAATCTGCTTTCTGCGATTTGGATATTAATATGCATGTATTGGGCCGAAACAAATACTACCGTTAGGCGACTAATATGACCTACAATCATTTACATCCATATTGATTAGTCAGCACCCTGTAGTAATATTTCTCGCGCACGCCCCGTCGATCACTGAGGCACCCTTAATTATGAACCTTTCTAGGGATAGTTAAATACGTTTGAATTTTTTATTAAGTCTAATGGGCAACTTAGGCCCACATTCTAAATGAAGTCGGTTTTTCCACTCTCACTCCCACTTTCGAGAGTGGGAGTGAGAGTTTGAA
>JAAAYG020024111.1:0-17552 GCA_009936455.2 Tomocerus minor | reverse complement strand
CCCAATGGGATTGCCCGCTAACATGCTCTTCCCACACACTTCCCATCTTCCCGCACTAAACCCACAAAAAACCCATAGATTTCCCACTGGTCTGTTTTTCCTGGGAATGTAACCATCTGCAACGGCGACATAATCCGCGTTGAATGACAGAGTGCACGAGCAGTACATGCTACAGTTGAATTTAGGCGATAAAACGACGGTCCCCCTTGCATTGCGAACTGCCGTCCATTCTCGCCACACCGGCATACATTGCCTTACGTGCTCACAAATTACACCACAATGTGACAGCATATTCGACGGGCTTCCGCAAATCTATGCCACAACTTAAACAAATTGCTCTACTTATTTCTTCATCCGCTTAGTTCTCATTAAATCCGAAGAATTTCTTTTCGCACAACGAATAAATAATTGAAGTCCGTCCATGTTATGATGCCCTTTTTGTTGTTAGCTTGGCTTTGCATTTCATTTACTGCAGTGCTGTGTTGCTTTCCCTACTTGATCCTTAAATTATTCAGGAAGATATTTATCGTTTATTAGGACATACCTACGACTAGACCTAACCGTTGCGTGGCGTTGATGATTTAGATATATTTAGAGTCGGGCTTTGGCGAATGAAAATAGTAAAAGGTCAGTAACATTTCTTTCAGTTTCTTTTGTGCATCGGTACTGAAAGCGCATCACAGTAAAGAGCTCCGTGAACTTCATAGTACCTTTTCAGTTAGCTATTTTTCTTTGATTTTAAACACACATATTGATACACGCAGTCTGATATAAATGTATTAAAAATATTTTAGGAGAAACATTTTTATAAAGAATTTTTACACCGAGAAGGCTAAAACAATTTCATTAGAAACGTTTTGATCAATTTTTGTTATAAATGAAATAGCACATTTGCCATTTCTTTATTTTTATATTTGCATAGAAATTAGGCTACCTACTTTACGAATACATAATAACAATAAATTTGTGTTTGTATTTATGCTTGACTTTATTTTAAAGTGAATACATTCGGAAATCTTGATCATGAAATCTGCGATGGACCAAGAACATAATTCGCTGACTTTTTCAGATGTGGGTGCAAGAAATTCCTTTAAAACAAAGGATAGTATAGCGGATTTGACAACAGAGACTTTATCATTTGATACCAGTAGACTCAATAAATCAATAATACCAATGGTAGGTCTTCCGGGCCTTAGGGTCCCATCACCACAAGTTAAAGTTATCCCACCATCACCGAAAAATAAAGCTCGAAGCTTAAATAAAAATAACAAAGAAGGAACCAAGTCTGAATCATTGTTTATTGTCAGCAAACATATTCAAAATGTCCTCCGACAGACACAAAATATAGTAGGCAGTGTAAACATGGTGAATAGCAATATACCGTTGAATTCGGAGAATAATGATTTACCTGAACTCTCTCCAAAAACATCTCATGAAGTGGAAGTTCCAATGTCATCAAAAAAACCAGAGAGAGAACCAGTCAGTGATAAAGCTGCTAAGTATCTTTCCATCATTGTAATGCAATGCCAGAAATTGCAATGGAATGAAGTAGATCTGTACGTGAACAAATTACAAAAATATATTTCTGATGGGAAAATTTCAGACCAAAACCCGCTGACTGGAATTTGTGATAAGGTAATTTTATTGATATTTAAAAATTGATTTAAGAATTTATAAGAATTCTTAAAAGAATTGGTTTAAGAATTTGTAAGAATTCTTAAAAGAATTGGTTTAAGAAAAGTTGAATTATAGAACAATTATTTCGTAATTCTATCAGACTACGAAATGAATATTTATAACCCTAAATATTCACAGGCAATTTTATATCCATACATGTAATCAGTGTTCCATATTAGCCGGCTTTTTTAGATTTTGGCCAGCCACTAGGCCATTTTAGCCGGCTAAATTGGCAAGTGGCCAAATAGATTAATGTCCAAATACAATGTAAAATAATTTTAGCCAGTGGCCAATAATGATTTTGGCCAGCCACTAGGCCATTTAAGCCACTACCATTTAAGCCACTAGCCAATGGCCAGTCGAACACTGCATGTAATATATATTATTGTGTTCGTAAGCCAAAGAACTAGACTACGTAGACCTAAAAAATAACTGGCAGGATACAGGCATCTCGAAGCTTGATAAAATGATCCAGCGCTACCGCAGCTACAAAGTTACAATTGCAAATAAATGAATTGAGATTTTTGAGAATTATTGCTTGAAACTAATTCTCACGATATGGTTTTGCAATTCAAATGGGTAACTCTAAGCCTAATACGAGGAGAAAGTATTCGAAAGGAAGACAAAAGGATTCAGGACTTTTTTTCCTTAAAAAGGAGCCAGATGTTTACAATTTCATACATTCGCCTGGTACCTACAAGTGATAATATAAGTAAATGTGATTTATATTTAGGTCATCTTCACAAAATAACGTTTTGCGTCTTTGTCTGTTTTCTGCTATCATTATCGCAGAATAATTGAACATTTAAATTTTTGCTTAGGAATTCGGCTGGACACCTTTGATGCATGCAGTAAGAGAAAATATGATATCGATTGCTGGAAAACTAATTGAATTGGGCTGTGAAGTAAACGCCCGTAATAAGGTAATTTTTCATATACAAATTCGGGGCTTATTAAATTTAAGTGTGGCAGAATTTGACACTTCCGAAGGATTGAGTCACTATTTTAGTGATACAGGAATTTTTATATTAAAACTTTTAGCAAATTTACAACTATGGGTTCCTGGTAAAACTAAGATATTAACCACCCACAAGTTGCAGTTGAAGAATTACCCGTATCAATCATGTCATTTATACAATTAGCATTTTTATACAGAAATAATGGTAATTTTGACAATCCAAGGAATTCCCACTTTGATATTTCAATTTTGTAATTACTTCATTGTCTTAAACACAGTGAATTAGGGGAATGATTGCATATTACCAGGACTTAATTTCAGAACATTTTCTTGTACTAAGAACAAGAAGTAAGGACACACTAAAACATCAGCACATTAAACGTTGCATGCACTCTTAAGCAATGACAAACCCTACGTCTACTTTTGCCTTCGTTCTCCGTATAAAAAGCAGGCAATCAATTTCCACATTAAATTACTTTACATGTACCCATATCCACCAACGTCCTTTTGTGTAACTACTTTGTTTATATTTATTGTGACAATGTTCATGCTGTCACTTATATTATATCAGTTTTTTTATAGAAAGTATATTCGGTATTGTTATTCAGAGAATGTGTTTGGAATTGTAGAGCAACGGTGAGCATGTAAATTCCGTGTCCTGCCACCATTAAGGTTTATCAAATTATCATGCCAGCAAGTAAAAAATTGCGATACATCACGCTTATTGCCCTTAGTCGTATTTTAATGAAAAATAATTGGATAAAATGCAGTTATTAGTGTACCCAAACGTTTGATACCTCCCAGCGATAAACAAATGCACTATACAGTCTCCCGATCGGGAGAATTTATGAGCGCGAAAGCCTTGAAAGAATGACCGGCCTGTAATTTCATGGAGAAACTACTTTGTGCCTGGTTAACAAAAATCGTTACGTCACTTTATTTTTACTAGGAGAGCTTGACGTCTTTGCACATTGCGTCGCTTTATGGCCACGAGGAGATGTTTCGGTTTCTTATGGTACAAAATGCAGATGCTCAATTACTCACGGAGGTAAGACGCATTTTCTACGCCATTCCATTTGCATTTAGTGTATAAATAGTTAGAAATGTCAAGTAAGTTTCGCAAGAATAAATAATTTTCCTTAATGTAATCCACTTTTCTATTATTGGATATTAATCCTATGTATATAACTACCAAAAATGTTAATTACTATCTACGATTCTATTTCTTATTTAATTATTTTACTTATGAAGCCAAAGAAACAAAACGTGCTGCACCTAGCCTGTTCTGAACATCGACAAAATAACGGTTCATTACTCAGGACTTTGCTAAATTTCACAAGTGATGATGCAATACTTCATCCCGACAAAGTATGTTCAACCCTTAATGCTAAAATAAGTAGTCGTTGCTACCTTCGTTTATGCAAAGCTTCATTTGCCTACCAAGATTACAGATAAATATCAAATCACACATACATTGATATGAATGATGACTTTAAAGGGAAAACAGGGGTAACAGGCAAATTGCGCAACCTAAAAGGTTGCACAGGTTGCGTGTTTTCTATTCAAATGAATCATGGCAATTACGCGAGATTTTCCGGCAGTAGGATTTAATTTATTGCCAAATCAAAAATAGTGTCGCTCAAATTACAGTAGGTTATTTTTCAGGCCGTAGCCACCTTACTACTTATTTGTCGACATCTCCAGAACTATTTGTAATTTTAATTACGGTACACAAACACTAAATCAGGCTATAAAACTGTTGCACATCGATATTTTTAATTCTATAATTAAACTGCATTTTAATTGTGTAGTCGTCTATAAAAGGTATTGTAAATTATGTGGAGTAAGTTTATCAAAAATCAAATATTTTGCATTCCAACCTGCTTCAAAGTCATTGCACTGTGTAAGTTGAGCAGTTAAAATGCAATTTTCTTCCATTTGCTTGGGAGTACAAAAATGTAAGGGCTTTATTGTCGTGACTAAAAAGTCATGTAATATCAGACCTCTGTTACATTTTTAATACTTTTAGGAGCAAATAAGCTTTTACTTTTTTGTAATGCGATTCCATTTTTTAATAACTTATTAAGATATTTCAACTCAATATAAATTACCACATAAATTGGTAATTGTTGAATACTTAATTGCCTAATTGATTTATGTTCCATTCCGTGTAGCATTTATCGGAAATTCAGACAAAATTTTCTGTTAATGTCGTTCCCTGTCACATTCCTTTTTGACATAGTTACAACATATTTTTTTCCAATTTGTTTTCAATTATGTGTATATTTCATTCGAAACTTTTCTGCTATTCAGTATTGAATAAAAATGGTTTGCACAGGATGGTCATATTCCCCTACATTTGGCCATAAATTCTGGATGCAGAGAAGCATGTGAAGAGCTTCTTACAAAACAAGTAATTGAACAAATTGATTACCAAGGAGGTCCCCTAAAAGACACCGCTCTCCACATGGCAGTCCGAAAAAAGAAGCATACAATTGCTTGGATCCTAATGTCTGCGGGAGCATATATAAACAACACTAACGTAAACACTGACATTATTCTTTCGTTTATCATAGAATTATCTATCAGATTTGGAAATGTATGTTAAATCTTAACGAATTTATCTTAAAAAATAAATCATGTGGAAATTAATTTAAATAATGTTTTACAATATATTTGGCTTTCAGGCACACTTTTTTGCGCTAATTAATTTGGTGATCTAAAAACTTGCATGACAAAATCATGAAATGGAATGTAATGGAAAATAAACCCATGATTATATATGATTTTCTTATAGTCAGATCTACAAACTCCGTTGCATATCGCAAGTGAACAAGGAGATGAGCGTTTTGTAAAATGGTTCTACATTTGGCGTGCCAAGGCGAATGTACTAGATAAATTTGGTAATTTATTTTTAATTTTTAAGGTAGAATTTTAATCAACACTATAATAAGTTGGTACCTACACAGTTTGTCCATATTTGATAATTATTTTCAGGTCATAGTGCAGCAGTTCTTTCAGTGACGAAGGGCCATAAAAATGTATTGGATATTCTCGTTGACAAATTTAAGACTTCCGTATTTGAGAGAACAAAAGACGGCAGTACACTTGTACACGTTGCAAGGTAATTAGTTGTCCAGAAGCCTTAGAATTTCATGAGCATGTATTATACGTTAAAATACTTTATATAAATGTTGTGGTTAAATAATGATTTTTAATTTCCAACAAATACAAACTCAAACAAGCTTTCAAAACTTACAATAATATTTTTCGGTAAATATCAGTAGAACGTCTTTCCTAATGCATTATTAGTTGTTGAACAATTTAGAGTGGATGGCTTCTGTAATTTTGCGTATTTAACAGTTTACATGGACATCCGGGTACTGCAATGTCACTTCATGATAGAGGAGTTCCTCTTAAGATGCCAAATAGGGTAAAAAATTATATAAATCCGTCATTTCCAAAATATATTATTTATATTGAAAGCAATGTGAGAATTATGATTGTCCCACCTATTTTCGGAGAAACCATGAACAAGAATGACATAATGAAAAATATCAGATTCTCTATTAAATTCGGACTTAAAAGACAAATGATTAGTTATAGAAATACATGTTGATTCAGAAGAAAAAATGTTTCAGGGAGGAGCCAGAAGTCTCCATATTGCTGCACGCCATGGTCGCTCAGAGATATTATTGAAACTGATACAAAAAGGAGAAGACGTAGACGCTGCTACTAATGTGTGTTCAATTTCATATTGTTGTATTGGTTGTAGTCTTAGTTCGTGTTATATATTATATATATAGTGGATTAATTAGATTGTAAAGCAAATGTATTTAATATGAATACTGATGCATTTCTGATCTCAGCAAATCTATATATAAATAGTTTTATGTTATATTTTAGTTTTTATATTTTACATTACTTAATTATAAATTGCTAACATGACTAAAAATATGTCTACTATATAACATTACAGGATAACTACACAGCTCTGCATATTGCCACTGAGTATGGACAGCCCCAAGCAGTAGAAACACTTTTAGGACAAGGGGCAAACGTGCATATAAAAGGTTTAGATTTTACAACATTTAATGCTTTCCTTTAGTTACTTGTTACGACTTTGTTTCTCACGTTTAAATAAAAGGCAAATAACCAAATGTACAAAAATTATAAACCGAAGCTTAATTTGAAAACATATATTATCTGTGTAATGCTAAAAAGATTTACTGTTATGTACAGTTGTTGACATTAATGATGCGGCCTAACTCTCATAAAAGCTTACATGAAGTAATATATATTTAATTACCCTTCAAATATTGTTATTGTGGATTTTTTGTCTTACACAGGAGGAAAGACTCAGGAAACAGCTTTGCATATTGCTGGAAGAGCGGAGGCTGGAGAAAAATGTGTCCCGACGTTGCTCCAGTCCGGCGCTGATCCTAACCTTACAATGGAAAATGGGGAAACAGCTCTGCATGTAGCAGGTACAAAAATCACTCAATTTCATGGTTCCAAAAATATTTTATTATTCACACAAAATATTTTGTTACAAGCATGTAATGATTGAAATAGCTCGAAATGGGAAATTGGTGACTGTAAAACTACTACTAGAAGATGGGGCTGATCCAGAGCAAAAATCGAAGGTAAGCAACGCTTTAAAAATTGCATATCATTCGCCAAATCCAAACTATATGAAAACTGCCAGACATGCAGGATTTAATAAAGTTCTACTGTGAAGTCAAAAGATACGTTCTCGGATTTCTCAGGGAAATTGGGAATCAAACGGACTAAGTGTGTTTGGAGGAAATTAAAAATGGGAATATAATTAAATGTACCTACCGAAACGGATAGCTATATAGAATTAGGGGGAAATTAAAATATAGTAAAATGTTTTGACTATAGTCAGCCTATAGGCGAAACCATAATGTCAGTTATCATACTTTACTGATAATGGTGGTCACAAGTTTTGGATTTAAAATAATGAAAAATGGTATAATATTTAATTGTACAATGTGACTAGGTATGTATTTAAGTTGATAATATTTTTTACTATACATAGAACGGTTGTACACCTTTGCATCTTGCGTCAAAACATGGCCAAATAGAAGTGGTAGACGAGCTTTTGCAATTCATGAAGACTAAAGGAGATGATCGAGTGACACTGTATTGCAACATGGTGACAGATGAAGGAGAGAGTGCTCTTCATTTTACGGTAAATATGTCTTAACCCAATGTTGATATGCTATTCTAACTAATTTGTGTAGGATTCATTGTTCATTTCATTCTATTCCACAGGCAGGATTGTCCCGAACTTATAGGGCTGTTAAACTTGCAGCTGAAAAACTTCCAACACTTGGAAAGGTAGCTTTCCCTTCATTGCACAAAAATAAAGATGTTACCGGAATAGGAAAATATATTGCTCAATCTCTACTTGATCATGGAGCTTCTGTTTTCCTTCAGACCCGAGACGTGAGTCGCCAGATTTAGATATTTACTTAAAGTAAAGTTACCTAGCTATTTGATTTTTTGTGTGCTTTTGACATTCTATTTGGATGAATTGTCGTCAAATCACGAATTGTTCGGGGGTAAAACTGGTTTTTTTAATTTCTATCGGGTATTTAGACGCTTAAATAGAAAATTATACCTTCGGCTTTTTTTAGTGTGAGCTGATGGATAAATAGCAAATAATTTCTTAGGCTGTTTTTTTGTCTGAGCTAACGGTGTATTAAGAATTAATATCTTCGGCTGTTTTTAATGAGAGCATTGATAAGTTATTACTTTATATGTCGGCTAGATAATAAAATTACGGGTGTATTTTAACAGTGCTTTTGTTATATTGATTTGTTATACTGCAAGCAAATATTATTTATAATCCTAATTGAATGAAATTTGTAGAAAAAGGAAACTGCTTTCCACTATTGTGCCAAAGAAGGAAATAATGATATTTTAAGGATAATACTGGAGGGGCTATCAGCGGCCCAAATTCAAAGAGTTGTGAACAAACGGTCGTCGATAGGCTGGACTCCCCTTCTAACTGCTTGCAAAAATGGTTATGTCGACATTGTAAGAACTCTGTTGGAATTTGGGGCCAGAGTTGACATCGTTGACAATCAAGGTTGTTCAGGATTACACTTAGCTGCTGAAATAGGAAATAAGGTAAGTATTGGTAAGAGTTCGTTAGTGGAACCGATAAAAAATATTTCGGAGTTCAGTTCAAAAAACGCCAAAAATATTATTGCATATTTTTTACGTTTCAGAACATTTGGAGTCGATTTGGGGATGGTCATTTTCATGGGAGGGGATTTCCCCATTTAGGGGAAAACCCTTTTCACTTGTTTAGTTAATAAACTTACGGCGAGACGAATGACACGGCCCCAACAGAGGAAAGGAAGTCCCGGAGGATGCAACTGGCAGTTGCATCCTCCGCATGGCAACTGCTGCCCTGGCCAATCAGCCCACCAAAACAGTCAATCATCAATCACAATCAATTCACTTATTTCACTCAGCACAATAAACATGGAAGGTGTGCTAGTGTTTTAGGCTGTGTCGTGTGCTCCGCTGCTGTGTGCAGCAAATTCCGCTTAGAAAACTCACACATACCATTACATTTTCATTCATCTACTGTTGACAAGTGTTGACAGTTTTTTGAAGGCCAGGGCAGCAGTCAGCGGCTGCATCCTCCCGGACTTGGGGCCGTGTTATTCAGTTTAGTACCCACCTAAAAAGTGAATAGGGTTTTCCTTTAAATGGGGAAATCTCCTCCCCACTCATGAAAATGACCATTCCCAAATCGACTCCAAATCTTCTGAAACGTAAAAATATGCAATAATATTTTTGGCGTTTTTTTGAACTGAACTCCGAAAAACTTTGAAATATTTTTAATCGGTTCCACTAACGAACTCTTACCTAAGTATTCATCTATAGACATTATAGATCTTGAAAATGTTAATTGCTAATAGTCTATTCGTGATATTACTTTCTAAAAATCTTCGAGCAATTAGAATAATTGATGAAGTGTTATGGTTTCAGGAAATTTGCAGTGTTTTATTAAATCACAATGCTTTTGTCAATGTCAAGTCAAAGCAAGGACTTTCTCCGTTGCACCTTGCAGCTCAAAATGGATTCACGGAATTATGTCAATTTCTTATTGAAGATCACGGAGCTACTGTGGATATCTTGTCGTTAGTAAGTGACCGAATAAATTAAGTGGCTATGCCAAAGCATAATTTTTTCTAAAAGTAATATTGTAAGTATTCCATAGAAAAAAGAAACCCCTTTGCATTTGGCAGCAAAGGCAGGCAGACTTCATGTTTGTCACCTTTTGATGGAGCTTGGTGCAGAGCCTGAAGCTGAAAATGAACGGGGAGAGCTGTCTATCCATTTAGCTACGAACAACCATGTACATATATTTCAATAATAATTTGTCTCTATCTCAAAAATGTAATATTAATTAGGCGAGGTAAAAAAAATTATTCATTTGTCTTTTGATATAGCCCAAAGTTATGGAGTTGTTTTTGAATGCTAATAGTCATATGGTATCCAGCACCACAAAGGTACATATTTGGACATTATGTGTTGTTCAATGATATTTTAAATTTTAAGTATATAAGTCATGATAAATAATAATTTGCTCTAAGGATGGAAGTGGCTGTGCCCATCTAGCAGCAGGTCATGGTTCAATTTCTACAATATTAGAGTTGATGAAATTCGATAAAGGAGAAGTGATTTCAGCCCGGGATGGAAACACAGGTGCCACAGCCTTGCATATAGCAGGTAATTAATTATTTTTTAATTTTAGTAACAATGCTATATATAAAGGATCGATGACTTTAAAGTATAAAGGAAACTTCCGGTGAAGCATTTTGTTTTTGCAGAAATATTTTTATTTATTTATGTGGAAAGAAAATATTTTGATTTAGCTGAAGGAGGCCATACTGAATTGGTGAAGTCTTTACTGGATGCAGGAGCTGATTCCACGGATGAAAATAAAGTACAATATATTCTATCTAATTTCATTTCTAATTTCTTTCGTAGTTCAAAAACGTTCATCTTGATTATCATTGTAAAATTTGAATCATTATGATAATACAGAATGGATATACTGCAGTCCACCTAGCCGCCAAAAATGGTCACACATCAGTCATTGACGTTATGAAACATTCCCTTGGATTTAGTATGAATAGCAAGAAGCATGGCATGTCAGCTCTTCATATTGCCTCTTTTTATGGACAACACGGTATTTAAATATTGTACTATTACAGTTTAATTACTTTATTTGCAAATACACAAAAATATTTACAACATTTTGTTTATACTTTTATATTTTTCCACGTGTAATATATGGAAGCAAAACTATTTAATTGTATTTTATTTATTTTTCTTTTGTATTTTAGGGGCAGTTCGCGAAATACTGCAGCACATCCCGGCGACAATTACAACAAAGCCCCCGTCATTAGGAAAAAACAGTTTTATCAAAGATTTAGACATGGAGTATGGTCTCACTCCGTTGCATATGGCAGCCATCTCTGGAGAGGAAAATATTGTTCGGCTGCTTTTAAATTATCCTGCTGTTCAAGAACATGCCCCAACCGTTCATTTTGTACGCAAAAATCCAACATCTATCAACTGTTGAATTTTTAATAGAATTTTATACGATATCTAAGCAATTCATGTGATTACCTGTATTAACATAAATTACACTGAATGAAATTAAAACTCATTTTGGTTTCAGGGGTTCAACGCTTTGCACCTTGCTGCATCTCGTGGCCACGAAGGGGTCGTGGGAGTTTTATTGAGCAGATCTTTTGATCTACTAAACAGTAAAGACGCCAGTGGGAAGACTGCATTGCATTTAGCATGTGTTTCTGGCCAAGTTAAAATGTGCCAACTTTTGTTAAGTCAAGGTGCTCAAATAGATGCCTTAGACTGTGACAAATGGACACCTCTACATTGTGCTGCCAAAGTAGGGCATCTACAAGTGGTCAAACTTCTCATAGATGGGGGAGCATCTGCATTCCCCAAAACAAATAAAGGCAACTCTCCAATTTGGCTTGCCTGTGTCAAACACCATGTTCCAGTACTGAGCTATCTTTTGCAGAAAGAGCACGACACTTACGCTTTAATGGAGGATGATGATGTAAGGAAATTCTTAAGTGTACACATTGTAAACTCAAACACAATTTTGCAAAAATGAATTGACAATGATATTTTAAACCTTTCAGTGTCTACTACAATTTAAAAAATTTGTTACAGATGATAGTTATAATTAATAGTTCATAATTTTAATGACTAATTTCCCCTAAATTTTGTTGGTTTATTTGCAGTTTATATTCAATTTGACTATCTGCGGGAGCAAAATCAAAAATGATCCATTAATTCAGTTCGTATTGGCTTCCCGTGCTCCTGTTGAAGTTGCTGGAAAATTGTCTAGCACTATTTTAGCTGTTTCTTTAAGAGTATGATCATATTTCCAACTTACCCGAATTGTTTTTAGTTTTTTAAGATCCTCATCAAATCGCATTGCACTGAAAACGAAATTGTGAATATTTTGTGAGTAGAAAAAAGAACGAGAAAAGGAATTAATAGCAGCTGCAAAGCAAATAGAAGCCGTGGCAATAGAACTGCTAATTTTAGCGACCTGGACAGAATCCCCAGAAAAGATCCTGACAGCAGTGGACAAAAGGGGAATATCCTTGTTAGATCTGCTGATGGAATACAATCAAAAAGAAGTTGTTGCACATCCTATAGTACAAAATTATTTGCAAGAAATTTGGCATGGACATTTGACGTGGGAAAATTGGAAGATAATGATTTTGTTCCTTTCCTTCATTTTATTACCTCCCGTCTGGGTAATCCTTTCACTGCCACTGGGTCACAGATTTTATAAAATCCCTATAATAAAATTTATGTCCTACTTCACCTCACACATCCACCTTATCATTCTACTCTGCCTTATTTGTGTTCCCCCAATCCGACCCGTCCTCCCAATTCGGTCACAATTGTTCCCGTTTTGGAACGAGTGGGTTTTCTTGGTTTGGATTTTTGGAAGCTTAGTCTCGGAAGGTATTTAAATTAAATCTATTTTCTTAAAACCAACGGTCATGCCATATTTTAAACATTATTGTTATTATAAATATTATTATTGTTATTATATAAATTATTATTATATTATCCAATTATAGTTTTTAATCCGTCTAACAAAGGAGGTCTTGGTTGGATCAAATCAGTGGTTCTACTTTTGAATATACTGGGAGTCATCGTTCACGGAGTTGGGTTTTTTATTGCCAAGGAATCCTTTGGAGTTCTTCTGTACATTCGAAACCAAATGTTTGCCTGTGCTGTTCTTTTCGCAACTGTACAAATCCTGGAATTTCTTTCATTCCATTATTTATTTGGACCATGGGCTATCATCATTGGAAACTTAATGAAGGATCTAACAAGATTTCTTGCCATCCTCTTAATTTTCATAGTAGGATTTTGTTTGATTATGTCGTCTATTAATAGCCGAACGTCTATAGAGAAAGATGAATTATCTATTTTTGATAACTTCACATTAGCCGCCAATGACCTTCAAAGAGAAGGTAATATTTCGTATACAGATAATTAAATTACCATTTTTATCGTTCTGGAATTAATATTTTCACTAAATTGTTCCATGTTTAGTTCTGGTGACTCCAATTTTTGCTTTTGACCTGCTTTTCTTTGCCATTTTCGACAACATAAAAAAAGAAAATGTAAAGCTCCAGCCGAACCTGACAGGATGGCCTTACATTATAGCGAAAACATCTTATGCCACTTTCTTGGCTATCACTGTCATTGTCCTTGTTAATCTTCTAATTGCCACAATGTCAAATACTTACCATAAGTTCCAGTCGCAGTCAGAGATTGAATGGAAATACGGACTGGCTAAACTCATTTGTAATTACAACAGAACGGTAGCCACTCCTTCCCCCATTAACATTTTCACGATTTGGATGGTTTGGATTTACAAACTAATTAAAAAGGCACAGGGTAAGACAATCTTTTGTATGCTAAGAATAATAATATATTGGGCTATACGCGTTATTAATATCTAACATTTTTGAAGCAGGAGTAAATTTCATCAACGGTCGCTCTCCGCCGGACGTATCACACACTAATGAAAAAGACAATGAACAAGTTCAGCTCATCGAAAGTGTAACAGATTGGCGTCTTATAGCGAAAAAATACAGAGATTTAATTCAAAGTAGCAAATTCCGAAGCATAAATACCTACTAATTTATTTGTACAAACGGTTATATAGTTTTATTTCAATGTCTTTAATAACGCAAATATTGTTTGGGAAATTAAATAAATAGTTTTTCCAGCTGATGAGGGACTTAAGAATTTGAGCTGTTTGTTTATTATATGTCAGCATTATTTGCAAGAAAATTTGCAATAATATTTATATTATATTATAGGTATTGATAGATAGCATAATATATCTATATATAATTAACCGGGGAAATTTGGATTTACATAAAACAGGTCTGCCCGTTTAGTTTTTTTAAACTTCAATGCCAAAAACAGGGGCAAAAAAATCTACTTTAAAAACTTAGGTGTTAGGAATGCAGATGCGTTTATTTGAAGATGAATCAGTGTGCTTTTTATCAGCCATTATTTGTCCCTAGGCCTTTTGTTTTCGTTATTGTAGTGTAATGGTCCTTATTTCATTATTTTATCGGCTATCTAGTACTACTTATTTGTGAACTGAATAACATGACTTGTGACATTTCTATATATACAATAATATTATACATAACAGTAGGCATTTATGTATCGGACAGTGAGGGTCACGACCGTCACGACCACGCACGACTACCGTGTCAATAAAACAGCAAGGAACACGTAAGAAACTAAGAATATATAACAAAAAGCACAGTTTGAGATGAGATTGTGTATTGGTTGCTATTTGGGGTTGCAATAATAATATGTGGAGTAAAGCTACATACTGAAAAGGAAATATCGACTCGGAGGTTTAGCTTCGTTCGAGTCATCGAGTCCCGTCCAATTCAAGTTAGCGCTAGTTTTAAAAGCAGTCTTTCTTCAGTTGCGTAACTGGACTTATTAAGATTTGTAATTTAAGTTGTTAGTTGTTTATTTTTGCTGCAATTTTTCGAATATTGGCTTCAAGTATATATTATATATTCGCCGGCATAAATCCGAATATATTATTTCGTGTACGCAAACTACATAATTTGTAATTAGTTGTGCGATGGAAAACACCAATCAATGTGTGATTTGCTACAGTCAATTCAAAATAATCAATACACCTCCAAGTGTTTCCAAAAAAATTTACAACCTTTGCAGCAAATACTTGCATTCGGACATAATGAAGGCAAGTATTTTCGAGTAAAAATGTCAAAATCCAGGTTTCTAGTGAATTTGACCTAAATAAGAACTCTTTAACTTACCAAGCCTCTTCAAAATGTTACTACTTTACTATGCTACATTCGTGAACCTTCCTATATATACCATGGCCTATATTGATTTAGTAGAATTTAATTTCATGACACATTAACTTTAACTTTAATGATGTATCATTTATTCACATTAAATTCGAAATCGAATTAAAAGCACATGTCTAATAATTATTTTTTATTATGTTGATGGAAAGTTCCATAAGGATTTGTTTAATTTTAATATTTTTCTGAATTTTGAATTTATTTTCAGGGATCGTTGGCTACCAAGTGGGATTTATCAGCGGAAAGCGGTTTGTTACAATTTTGTCAAAATTGTTTCGAGCCAGCTGCTGAATTAAATGACATGAAGACGCAATTTGAAATCCTTGAGAAAAGTATTTCCGATATGGCTTTAATGTTCGCGATGGGGATTCTCAATCGGAGGAGCAAATGCCCCAAACCAATTGAAAAGGCAAAACTTGGTGGAAATGGCACTAATGCATTGCAATTGGATTGCACCGGTCTAACCGATTGCGCCTCTTGGGATGAATCGAATGCGATGTCACGATCCTCAATGACAGAAACTTGTTTGGAACTGCCGTTAGAGTGTGTGATTAGCGAAAAACCTGATGAATTTGTATATCCAATATTTGACATTGGTGATGACGACGAAGACGAGTCCTACATTGAAGTTCAACAAACGGAGGATCCAATGGAGGAAGATGACAATGAACCAACTGTTAATCCTTTAAAATCTCCTGTTTATTTTCCGTCTTCTGAATTCCTTACAACTGAATCGAATTCTAACTTTGAATCCGAAATGCCAGTCATTGAAATCAAAGACCTGCTTTCACCAATAAATAACGAAGGTACTTAAAGTAGCTATTGCCACTTGCCCTTGTGAATTATTCCTTAGTCTTGTTTCGTGTTTACTAAGAATTTTTGTAAATGCTTTGTTAATATTGCACATCTGCAATTTTTATTTCCGCTAATTGATTTGCATACTTTTGATTTTGAGCATTTTAATGTATTGTAATATTGCTATGTAATTTTGGTTTATTTTTGTACTTTTTATTTGTTTATTTATGGCAATTATTTTCAGTTCCCTTCCTGTAATATCTTGTTGTAAGTTTGATTTATATTTTATCGGATATATTAAAATAATTAATTTACTAGTTCATTAAGTAATAAGTACCTAATCATGTTATGATATGTACAAATCATTTTTACAATGATTAGTCTCATTAAGAAGCGTAATCTTACAAGGAGTAATTTATTTTTTTTGTATTTAATATGTGTTGAAACCATTTATTTTACATCTACTTCTAATTGCATTTTATTTAGCTCTCATCAACTTTGGAAATAATAGACAATCAAGGGTCTGTAAAGTATCGACTCGTGAAGAAAACACGAAACAACGGAGGAAAACCAAGTTGATTCCACTTGTAGAAATGGCCGAAGAAAGCAACTCAAGTAGTAACACCGAGAAGTACGTTTTTAGATTTTGTTTGATTTAAGAAAGAATCTTTAAATAATTTTGGATTTATTCTAAAGATAATTATTGCCAATTATATTTTATGAATTAATAACGAAATTTAACTAACTTTTAACATAGAATGTAATTAGTACGAATTTTTGTTTTGGCAGCGCTACAGGGGTTGTTCCAATAAGACTTTACAGTATGGATCCAAAAAGTGTTCAGCCTGGACGAGATCGAAAACGAGTGCTAAAGGCTGTGAGTTGTTATAAATACCGTCTAAAGAAAAAACGAGAAGCGGAACAAAAATTTCAAAATCTCCAGGATGAGGTAGCTAAGTTGAAAACGAAAGTTCAAACAGAGTGTATGAAAAACGGGAAGTCGTCTTCTAAATCTAAAATGACGGGAAGACGCTATTAAATGACATTTACGGTTTGTATTAGTGATAATATGATAGGCGTACTTTTTTTCGTCAATTTTATTGTACTGAGTTTGTCTTACTTAATTTTTGTGACTATTTTGCGACTTTTTTCATATTTGATTGTGGGAAAATGGATTGAAATTCATAATTAAATCTTTAATGTAAATTATTGTAGAATTGCAATAATAATTTTAAATTGTATTCAGAGTACGAAAATACCAATCTTAATTAAAATATTGGTATTTATGTACAATTACTTAATTATAGTAAGTACAACTACTTAATTATAGTAAATCAATAGGAATAATGGTTAGTCAATTAATAAATTCATTCCGTGAATCCTGTTTGGGTCTGTTGTTAGCATTACACACCGTATTAAATTATTAATATTTGTGTTTGGCTTTAATTAAATTTAACTATGGAGGAAGTAAAAGATGTTTTGTAAAACTACGGAGTTGTAATTTTTATTTCTTAAATAACTATCATGTATGTAAGAGACTTTAGAATTGGTATGTTATCATTATTAAGTAGCGGAGCTGCTTTATAGAAATGCCCACTCTGTCTGTCCGTCTGTATGTCTGTGGGTATGTCTGTGGG